>JAQFZG010001072.1:0-23969 GCA_034695465.1 Entomobrya nicoleti | reverse complement strand
GGATTAGGAGGTGGACTAGGTGGTGGTTATGGTACGAAAATATATTTTAGTAAATTACTGATCTTCATTAATTTGAAAACTTAAATAGGGAACTTCGTAAGACAAAAAAAAATACATAAAGGAATATAAAATTCTTAAGCAATAAATTTGTGGTAAAGCAGCTAACAGAGTTTAATTTACAAAATATAGGCGGATATGGAGGTTATGGGGGTGGATATGGACGGGGATGGAACGGAGGATATGGAGGGGGCTATGGAGGAGGTTATGGAGGAGGCTATGGTATGAGAAAATAATTAAGCTTTGAATATTATTGTCATGAAATTTACTAAGTTAGCTATTTATTTATTTTTAGGAGCTTATGGAGGATATGGAGGAGGTAGAGGGTTCGGAGGATATGGTAAAGACAAATCTCTTTTAATAAAAATAAATGTGAAAGAAAACCTTTGATCTATAATATAAATTTAAATTCTAATTGTTTTTTATTTGCAGGTGGATATGGTATGCTTTTAAAGTTTTTTTTGTGTCATTACATTTTTGTTTTGGTTGACAAACTTCCAAAACAATCATTCTTTAAATGAAGCACACAATTTGCACTTAATAAATTTATTTTCCCGTTAACATGACGCACTGGTTCAGGTCATGGGTTCGGCGGCCATGGTGGATTCGGTCATGGTGGATATGGTGGAGGTCTAGGTGGGGGACGTGGTGTTGGGGGATTGGGCGGTTAGATATAATTTCTCTTTGCACTACACTCTTTGCTCCATCATACATGACACTGCATGCAACATTGTTGTGAAGGTTATACATTAATTTCTTGTTTTTCATTCTTTTGCAGGTGGATATGGTGGATGGGGATACAGATAAGCACCCTCAATTATTAAAAAACCTCTCAGTACATTATACTATTAGTTGGTAAAAATTGTTTTAAATTTCATCATGTAAAGTCGGTACGAAACGTTTTCAATTATTAAGGTCGCCACAAAGCAATTATTTATGTTACACTATTTTCCTACACCAACAAATTAAAGGTTCTTAAGTCTAATTGATATTTGTACTGCTAACAAGTAGTATATAATTTTGTAGTAGGATTAAATTTCTCTTTTTAGTCTTTTAACGATGATAGACTGTTTTTACAATTGTCTCACGATACCCCACATGAGCTGTTAATACACATAAAATACGACATGTTAAATGTTAATCATGTAGTAATCGTGATATACATGTCGCTGTAAAGTATTGCCTATTGCCTGTACTTCTTTTTGATGTCATGTTTGCTAATTTTATTCATGCTTCGTTTTGTTACACTTGTGAAAAAATAAACATTATTGTGATACGTACATTTAAAGTAATTTATTTTCATTGATACCTTGCATATAGAACTTCAAACTTCCTTCAGATGTCAGAATTTCTAAATAATTGACTGATTAAACGTTCGAAAATTTCGACTACCTTTGTCTATGTCATTCTTATTTCAAATTTCAATATGCTAGATAGCATTCATATTCACGAATTCACAACTTGCAAGTTTAAAGTAAGCAGTTTTGTACTCGTAGTAATATTTATCCATCTTGTGTTTCATACACTGCGCATATGCTGCAAGTTTCCCCTTATTTTTCTCAATATATCAACCTGTGTAGCGG
This sequence comes from Entomobrya nicoleti, assembly GCA_034695465.1. Taxonomy (NCBI): domain Eukaryota; kingdom Metazoa; phylum Arthropoda; class Collembola; order Entomobryomorpha; family Entomobryidae; genus Entomobrya; species Entomobrya nicoleti. Next base: position 22,329 of record JAQFZG010001072.1, on the reverse strand, counting down.
AATACTTTGCATACAATGTTTTTAAGTTGTTTCACAGAAGTATATCATATCTCGAAATCAGAAGTTTCAAATTATGGACAATCGGTGATTACTGATTAGATAATGAATGAACTTTGAGAAGAGATATTTGTGTGTATTTTTGTATTTGCGTTGTCATTTCGGAATAAGCTAGTTCGCTCAAAAATGTAAAATAACCAAAAAATGTGCATATCGTATAGTTGAGTGAAACAAATACACATACATAAAAAGAATATCAATCTGTCAGGGAAAGAAAAACAATCATGTCTTTGGGCGATCAAGGTAAAACCGAAGGTGCGGGTTCTTTAGGTCCTGCTGAGTCTTCCACAGGTCAGTGTCTCCACTTGAATCATTCATCATATTTCACAAATTATGATTTTTGTATTTAACTAAAGTAATAAAATGTTTAACTTAACAGGTTGTGATATGTCAGAAAGTATGATGAGCATGGACATTAGAGAGCAACATGACCCAAGCTTGGACCACCTTGCTAGAGCCATGTTCGATAAGACTGCTGTGTATTTACAAGGCGAACTAAGTCTGGTTCAAGTACGCAGAAATCAATTATAAAATTTGAACCTACTTCAATATTTTTGTCTTGGTGTTATATCATGTTGTTGTATTGTTGGGTCAATTCTAGGAAGACTACAAGTTACTGGAAAATTTAAACAAAGCAACAGCTTCAAAGTATTCGGATATGCGGCAGATTTCCACGAATGTTGCTAGAAGTCTTCATGAACTTAATGATAAGTGTAAGCTACTCATGACAAATTGTTGTATACGAAGACTTTTACTTTTAAAAGATGTGTGATTATCTTGCTAATTTTATTTATTTTGTGTCTTTACAGACAAAAGTCTAGAACCACATTTACGACAAATCGATCAGATTGAAGACAGTGTGAATAAATTGGAACAAGCTGCATACAAATTGGATAGCTATTCCAAGCGACTGGAGGCCAAATTTAAATCGTTAGAAAGGCGTCAATAGTTCTTTTAATCAATCGAAACTAATTTATTTTATATTTGGTGGGATCTAATGAACAGTTTGGCAGTCTAGAAGAGAAGCGTTTGAGTTAGCTTTGTATCGAATTGTTTAGTTGTGTTTAAGAATTCAACAAACATGTAAATCATGTAAGAATGAAGAAGTGGTAGTTTCATGTATGTACATATATTATATGTAAATGTATTCTGTATTTAAAAATCGTAATAAATATAGTGGATTAGAATTTTACCTAACTATAATTTCCTTCAAGTTCTGGTAGTTCTCCGCCCGGGAAATAAATATGAAAGATTTTAATGCTGGATGTTTAAAAGATGAATTAAATAATGTCATTTTTTATGTTCCTTCATCCATCCAACTAAATTCATTTTATTTCATTTTTAATTTTGCGTTTTTGCATACGTTGCAATTTGTGTACTACCTGTAAGATTTATAAATACATAAATTATTAATTTATAATGTATATTCATCATAGTACGAATAATGGCATTTAATTTGTTTACAATTATTGATCATTGTCCATTTATAAAAAGGTGGTCATAAGATTTTTTTTTGAATATAATGCATGATTTGATTTGATATACTTTTTTAGATTGACAGACATGATTAGGTTATTGGCACGAAGTTACATAGTTGACTTTTTTATATTTTGATTTGGTTGGGTAGATATTTACACTTTGCATTTATCCATACATTCATAAATATTCGATAAAATAAGTAAATGCAGAAATTTAACAAATTTCGTCACCGGTAACTGATTGCATATAATTAGAATGCTACTACACACAAGTAATTACTAAATGGTTATTAAATTGAAGCATATTCAGATTTTTAATCTAGTAATGAAACTACGAGATCGCTCTTTACAAGTTGAAATAAAGTAATTGGTAACGAGGAAGATTTTGCATTGCGCACATCTTTGCATTTTTGATTGTGGTTGATGATTGATTGCTCTTCAAGCCTCTATTTGATTAGATTATCATACATAAATTTGACTAAATAGCTAATAATGACTGAAATTAAATAAATAAATAATAATATTCCTACATAATTGCATTACCCATTACATACTATTACTATACACTTGATTTTAAGGCGAGTTTCTTTGTCACAGCTTGAGTTCATTAAAAATCTGGAGGCTATATAAGCGAAACACTCGGTGTTACAAGGCAAAACTCAAACAAAAACATTTTATGGTCTATTTTGGTTTTGGCAATTTGGGTGTAAAGTTAAAAGACTGGAATCGAGAGCAGTAAATCAAGTTGGCAAACTGTTTTAAACACAATTACATAATTCATTCCCATCTCTGACTATATAACTTGAATCTATGACTCGATTTAGCTTTTAGTATGATAATTTAAAAGCATTTTGTTTTCATTTAAAATACGCGTAACTGTGTCGAGAAAAAGTAAAACGTTTCATGTATTTTTTAAATATGTCTCTTTAGTGGTTTCTATGGGATAAGTTGCTAATCCCGTCTATAAAACTATGACTATTACCAAAGCAACAATTTGAAACAATTGACCCGAAAGTAGAGGGATTTTAAAGTATACTTCTTAAGATTCAGTCCCAAACAACATTCAAACTCATGAAATGATTAACCCTATAGTCGCATTCGCATATGTACATTAAAACGTTGATTTTATCTTTAAAATTAAGTTATGTTACAGAAAAGGGTTTTAAAAAGTGAATTGTCACGTCTACAATTTTGTGTAAGGCAACAGCGGTATTGGATCTTGTAACGGACTGATTGATGCGAAATTACAAGATACCTGTATATATATTATATTTATTATATAATAATGCCACTTAAACGAACCAGGGAACAAATATTGCACTGGTCCAATTTTAACTATCATTTAGAATCTTTTCTGTCATGATGATGACTCGAGGTGGAAGTGCCACCCCTAGTCCTTTGCCCATGATGAGGTTGTGCATTTTCTGCACTATGATGATGAGTCACATTATGGCCATGGTCTTTGTCAGCTTTACTGGTAGTACTTTCTTTCTTTTCCTTACTTTCGGCAGCAGAGGGGAAAGCCATTTGATGCTGCTTCCGCATATGAGTTTTCCAATAATCCTTTCTCTTCAAATAAGAACAAACAATAATATCGCATAGCGTGAGAAGATGATAGTTTTATCTTTAAACTCAGTTTTATATAATAAAAAAATTAAGAGTAAAACCTTAAACAGGCTCTGGCAAATAGCACAGGGGTAATTCCCGGGAAAATGTACTCTAAAATATTAGCGTTTTATTAAATAATTGTTTTGAAACGTTTTGGAGTGTTGTAACTTTGAAAAATAAAGACAAATCCCACTATAATTATAATTAAATCAATAAACCTGTAATGCTGGTAGTCATTTGACACTACTTTCCCACAAAGGCGACAACGCTTTCTCTCGGCTGAACTAGGACCTCTTTCCGCTGAGCTTGGACTTACGGCCTCAAATATAAAGCATGGACGTGGTGGAAAGGATCCCTGACCTGTTAAATTCAGTTTTATGTAGCCACCATTTTCCCCATCAAGTCGCTTTTTTAAATGCTAAGAAATAAAGCTATATATATACGTAGCCCCCAAAGAGTCACAATTGTGAGGTGCAATTAAGGCAAAAAATTCTACATAGTCATACGAGAAGACTATCTATCGTATCGAGAACAAAGGGAAAAAGGATGATTAAAAAGGAGTGTTACAAAAATGTTACTTCTTTATCTAATTTATGGTTATAAAGGAAAGTGCGCTAAAGTGATAATTTCATTTGGATTAAAAAATTATAATTCCTATAAAAAACGATTAATAGTGTGATAACATCTACAGTCAAAAATCAAAAGTAGGGAAATACTTTTGTGTTAAAAAAGAACGTTAGTTTTAAACTTTTATACAAGTGAAGAAAAATAAGATAAAGCCTCCCAATGATTCCTGTCTATATTGTTATTAATAAACCAAAGCCCTTTGTCTACGAAAAATTGAAAAAGATGATATAGATAATAGTTTAAATTAACCATGACCTAAAACCCAATAAAATGTTTTTATGAGAAAAATTCAGCCATCCATTCCCATTTAGAAAAGAAAACGTCTACCATAAATGTTCTAGAACCATTAAAGGAAACTAAATAGTATAAACCATCACCGGTGCAAAATGCTCATAAATCATAGCCAGTATGCAATAGTATGAAGTGTAGCAACTTATAATTAACCACCAACCTAATATGTCCACCATAAACCGATAAGCAAACTACTGTATTGACTAGTCAATAACTGCAACTTATAAAAACACCTGGATTTTGTCAAGAAAATCCTAAAGCCTTGCATAATTACGTGTTACGTGCCTTGTATGTGTTATCATGTTGTAACGGTCTCGGCGAAGAATAATTTGCCATCGAGAGTAAAAGTGATAAAAAGTACATTTTTGGCGTTCGTTGGCTTTATTTTATTATTATTAATATGAACTTAAGTCTGTTATTTTCAAACATTTACTGAACAGGTAATTCTAACATACTATATTTATATTCTTACGACATGCTATAATTATACAGAATAACAAATCTAATTTCTAAATTCACATAAGATAGTACATAAGTCTAGATAAGATACATAAGGCATTGAAATCAATTTTCAAAGTAAAATAGTTCAAGGGATCGGTTTTTCTCAACACTTCTTGAAACTTTGTAGACAAAGTAAATTGTCCAGATGTCAACAACAATATAATATGTATTTTGGTAAAGTAAATATATATTAAACAGATAAGCACTAGAGAAATAATAACTACTTATCAGCAACAAGAAATATGGAGTTTTTGAAATAAAACAATGGAAATCTAACAATAAAAACAAGAATGAGATTAATAGAAAAATTCATAACAGCAAGTGAAGTCAAATATAACTAATTATAATCATAATATGGACACTGAAATCATTTGACGAAATCCTCTCTTGATTTTACATGTAGTACTTTCGCATTTTTACACATGCATCAATCATGTTAAATTATTATTTTTTTATCATTAAATTCACATGCTTTCCTTCAAAACCATTTCAACATCTCGCTTTCATAACCACACACATTATTAACACAACGTAAAATGCGTGTTTTACATTTACGCAGTGTTTTACTAGATCAGAAAAGCACTCCAGACCTTTTTCGGGTGCTCTTATCTATTGTGTTAATAACATATTACATAGGAATAATATATTTGTTAACGTAGTTAAACTAATTACAAAAATTATTAGCACACAAAAAAGTTACACTATCAATATGGTAATTTTTGGTATCGTCGAACCGGACAAAACGAGTTGTGCACCATTAAAAAAACACAGCCACTATAAACTGGTCATTTTCATAACACTATGTAGAAATACCTAACCCTTGTATAATAATAATACCAAGCTAAACCGAAGAGAAAAACATTGCCTACCACATTTACTTCATGAATATGTAGGTATATTTGTATAATATACTCTGCTAAATAACTGCTTACAAATTAAAAAATCTAAACTTACGTTTATCTTTATACATCCGTCTGTACATGATCATTTTTATCCGAATTCAAATATATGCTTCTAACGTGAAACAAGTTTCTTTTGCTTCTCCTTACATGACTTTATTACGTTATAATATTCTACACACAGAATATATATATATGTATCTGTAATAAATTATACTCTATATTTCGTGTTTATATAAAGATACAAGATTTTTAGTATATTATATATATATAATAAATTTGTTACTCTGTCAAGGCAGATTTTCCACAGAATCTTTGTTGTTGAGAATGAACAGTTAATAAAATTCAGGCATTAAGTGCTCCAGAAAATTCAGAACTTTTTAAAAAGTATTTTTTTTATCATAGCATATTTTTTTATCTGCAGTCATTAGCCCTGATAACAGCAAATAAATCTGTGTTAACGAGCTTTTTTCCCCGTTAGTATCTAATTTAAGTTTACGGTTGACATTTTTTATAAAAATCAATAATATATATTATATTTACTTTCTTATATTTACACAGAATTGTAGTGGACCCGACACGTGTGTGGTTTCATATAGCGCAATACAGCACAGCTAAAGTTCGCATTTTTAGTTTTTAGCGTATTTTTTGGTTCTTAAATAAATTACTTCTAAAAAATTTAGACATCTCGTTATGACAGACGAAAAGAAACAAGAATATAGATTAATAGTAGAAGAGATTTCTCCACAATATTTATTTGCCGTAAGGAAGTTAACAACAAACGAAAAAACGCAATGACTGTGCTTGGGAGAACCAACTCTGAAGAGCTGCCTTTTCATAAAAAACCAACGACAATTTTTTGACATCACTAGAGAAAAACTAACACGGCACACCAAGCATATTTATACTTCGAAATATCCCTACATTAAACTCCAAACAAATTTTTATGACAAAAAACGACATCAAGCCAAGTTTAGCACTAAAATACTGACACTACAGTAATGTACGTAATATTGAGGGAAGGACAATGTTTAGTACTCCTAAAACGGCATACGTCACATTTTCTCACGAACACTTTCTTTTAATTAACTTATAGTACTTAAATATGAATGAATGAAGATCTTAAGTTACGTACTGAAGTCTTCACACTCACCATTTTACTCTCAATAATCATGATTGTTTCTTTTGTATTTTACTGATCATGAATCTTTCATTTTAAAACGACTCCTCCTGTGTATATGCTAAATTTACATGCAGTCCATTTATACCCCTCACTGATTTAACATTAAAAATAGTTATATACTACCAGTTTGTACATGTTAGCTGTTCCAGCCTATATACTAGTAAGATTTTGTTATGATTTTATGTAAGGTATAATAAAAGGACCTCAACAAAATCAAATAAAAGCTAAGCCTAAATAATAATCATAATAAACTACAAATTGCAACAATTGATTGTGCTTTGTTACTACATGCCTGACAAAAGTAAATATTGGAGGTAAACTGAATTTGTGACTACTCACTATAAAGAAAATTGCTCACTGGATTCCGTGATTGAATGATGACTAATTTTTAGGATAATTCCCAAAAGGGCAAAAGGAAAAAAATGAGGTACTCAGTGTTAAAAACCAAAGCCAAAATTAAAAGATTAACTCTTTCCCATAAATGAAACTGTTAAACATTGTCATATCAGATATATGCTTTCACCTAAATATACAGTAAGCCTAGACTTCCTTAAATAGTCCCTTTGGTGTTGGTCTGTGATTTCCTTCAAAATGTTACTATGCCCTATCCATATACATACATACGTACGATCAATATATTTTCTTATGAAAGCTGATTACCCCAAAATATCCCATTTTGTAAATATTTGTTCCTATTCATTTATGAAACGCACTTGTTACTTTATAATTGCACAATTCGTGTGTTAAGTTTTTAGAAATTAAATATTCTACTAAATATGTTATCTTGTGGTTTAATTTAATTTTACGTTTTGTAAATAATACGAATCCATCCAATCTTCAATTTCATACACATTTCATTTCTATCGGCCAGTCAATTCAACTAGACGTGATTAAAGCCTGAAACACCACCATTCATACACTGGTATTCATACAATGTTCTCGGTTAGCTTTCAGTATACCGTATGCAATGTTATTTAAACTATTTACACGACTAAATATGTTGGATTTCATTATTTTTTTGGTCTTGATACTTTTCCACTTTCCTTTCCGTCCTAACACCTTGTATTTGTTGGTTGCAGTTGCAAGGTACTTTGATTAGAAAAAAGTCACTTTCTTACGGTTATTTACAGACACAAAATCACTCTATTTTTACAGGAAGAGGAATCGGGAGTAAATTATTATTATTTTTTGGAAGTGAGAAGCACACAAACTGAAAACATAGCCATTAACTACAATACAAAGTATAATTTCTTACAATATAAATCTATTGTTTCCATTCTCGCCAAGAACGAAATTAAATACGCAGTGTTACATATCTTATATCAGAAAAGCTACTTCCATTTTTCTATTAACTATTTAATTAATTACTCCAATCCATCATTTGTGTAATGGCATGTGTTGTTGCACCTCAAACAAATGAATGTTTTTGGTTATAACTTGGAACAAATCGTTACAAGAAATTAGAGGTGATGATCTTTGGTCCGGATACATTTTATTTAATAAAAGTAATAATGTAATCATGTATCTGTTGTAGTTCGGTAGAAGTAGTACTAGGAAGGTTACAGTTTATCGACGAGCGATGTAGCCGATGATGAGAACAGTTTACTATTTGAAATCATTTGCGGCACTGATGAGACTGACCAAAGTGCTGGAAGCGGAATTAATGGTCGGACTTGTGGAGTTGCTTGAGTTGTTAGTTGTTGTGGGGCACTTCGGCTTCCCGTGTTTAACCCGGACATGGGCATTCAGGTTATCACTACGAGTATAGACGCAAGGGCAGTACCTATCGTTCATAGTATTAACAAGTACATTAACGTTATTTTCAGCTAATTTTTCTTTTTCGCACTTTTATGATCAGTGAGCAAATATACAGTATAAAATGCATTATTGCTTAATAATTTACATACCATAATAAATGCAAGAGAAATGAATAAGATATAAAAAATGAGACATATTTACTTACTTATCAAATTGTCTCCACTCACATATTATGTAATGCTTAATTAAGTAATGGATTACTATTGTTTATCAAGTAGTGATTTAGTACTACTTATTACGATCGCATATCATGTTTGTCTGTCTGTCGTGAACACTCTAAATAAAACGCTTTGATATATGGGTACCAAATTTTGTCTATTGATTTTTAGCACCCAGGATCAAACCTCTAGATGCATACTTTAACTCTTTCATGTGGTATATTTTTATAAGTGTACTAGAAAGCACATTTGCACTAATATCAAAAAAATGTTTTATTTTTAAAATTTATGATTGATAGCCTCTTCTCAGGTCGCATATTTCGCACGAAAACGACTCAAAGTCAGAGCAGAGTAAAATATTTTAACACATTAAATAAAAATTTACATTTAAACCAATTTTTTGACCATACTAAAATTTTAATTTAATTATTTCAATTTTGCATCATTTAGACGTCAAAAATTTTGATTTCACGTATATCTTCAATTTTTCAACTTTTCATGCTGAAGAGTACAACCGAACAAAGGAACTAGTTTGGTGGTGATGCGTGAAACGACAAAGATACGTTTTTGTTTGGTTTCGTTACAACTCGCATAATGTGACTTGTAAAATTGCACGCAAATTACGAAATTATTCACTCGTTCCTAAACCATGTTACTTCTCGCCGTGGTTGATCTTGTTTGTTTAGGTGTTTGCTGTTTGTGATTTTTTAAATCGTTTTCAGATATTTGAGTGGCTGCGAATTCTTTAGAGATTTTTTGTGAAAAAATTTTCAGTGAAATTTCTGAAATTTTGGAGAAGTGGGATTTTTTTTGTTACGTGTAGTGTGTGAGTAATTGGGGAAGGTTTAGATTGGAGGTTGTTTGGAGGAGTTTGTGGGGAGCTTGTTTTTGGAGGAGTTTGTGGGGAGGTTGTTTTTGAAGGAGTTTGTGGGGTGGTTGTTTTTGGAGGAGTTTGTGGGGAGGTTGTTTTTGGAGGAGTTTGTGGGGAGGTTGTTTTTGGAGGAGTTTGTGGGGAGGTTGTTTGGAGAAGTGAGCGGGGATATTGCTTGGAGGAGTGTGTAGGGAGGCTGTTCGGAGAAGTGTGTGGGGAGGTTCTTTGTAGAAGTGAGTGGGGAAGTGGTTCAGAGGAGTTTGTAGATAGGGTACTGTGGGAAGTTCATTGGAGAAATTTGGTAAGTTTAAAAATATATGATTGTATTAATCCTAATATGACATTAAATACGATGCAAAAATGACGTGATTTTGTCTCAGATATTGTCAAGGTAACTGTCCAATCTAATGCGTTAAATTTGTGTCGTTAATGTTTCAGAGGAGTTCTAAATATGGGAATCACCGGTCTACTTAAGGAACTTGAGGGTACTGCTATAATTAAGCGCAGTCTGAAGGATATGGCCGGTCAAACTGCAGCAATAGATGTGTCGTGCTGGATACATATTGGTTAGCATGTACATAAATTGGTCAGTAGTTAAGTTGAGCGTTTAGAAATATTATCATAATGATTTAACTACTTGTTTTTCAGGCATTGCATACAATGCAATGGATGCGAACCAGTTTATCAACCGAAAACTCGCGAATCTGATACGGATAGGAATAAAACCCTTGGTTGTGTTTGATGGTGCAGCTCCAGATGCCAAAAGGCAGATTATGGAAAATCGCCAGCGGTAAATCATATATTATTAAGTAACTTTTCTAATACAAAAAACATTTTAAACATTGATCAAACAATTTTTAACATTGTAGAAACAAACAAGACGTCCAAAAACTGGCACTAATTGCCAAAGGAGCTGGGAAAGATGTCCAGGCGGCTCATTTGCTTAAGAAGGCATCAGGTCGAACCGTCGAGATTCAGGACGGGATTAAGGAGGTAACATTTTTCGTTCCTTGTACTTGATGCACTTTCGAAGAGCTGCACACATTTTGACAAACCTCTTTGTTTTTAGTTCTGCAGACAACAAGGTATTGCTTTTATTCAAGCCCCCCACGAAGCGGATGCCCAGATTGCGTATTTGATGCAGAACAAAGTTGCAGATTTTGCAATTACCGAGGACGCTGACCTCATCACCTACAATTGCAAAAAGGTATATATATTACTCTAAACTCAGAAGTATCAACTCATCAAGTCGAGTCTAACTTTTTGCTTCCTTATTTGACAGATTGTGTTTAAAATAAATAAAGACATCGGACAATTGTTCGACCAGGACAAGTTTGCAGATGGTTGGGGAGCACCGTTTCAAGTGGAGTGTTTCACAGCAATATGCATCTGTCGAGGTTGCGATTATTTTCCAGGTGGAATTCGTGGGTTTGGTATGACAAAGGCTAAGGAGATATACCCCCACTTACTTCCGGAGTTTAAATTTGAACAGGTTATACATCTAACTCATACAGCCAACATTAATTCATACATTTTCGTCGAATGGTTAGTGATAATGAGCATTCAAATGAATTTTCTCCAGTTGCTTGAACTCCTTGGACAGTATCCAAATCTGCAGATACCCGAAGACTTTGCCACTTCATTCCACAAAGCGTTTTCCACATTCAAGCACCAAATTGTCCTTAATACGGAGCTTGGTACTCTGGAACCTCTCACTCCTTATCAAGATGGATTCAGCCACGTTGACTTTCCGTGGGCAGGGATGCCAAGTGGCCAGCAAGTAAGTGTCTAAATTTAATTTGGCTTGAACACCACAAGGATTTCTTATTGTATTTTTAATTCAAGGTTGAATATTGGACACCTCCAGCCGATTCCCAACCCCCTTTACCGACAAGAATTGGGTCGATTGCGCGTCAGCTTTTTTACTGCAAGTAAGTTTTCAAACTTGTTTCCAAATTTTTTACAAGAAATCAGTTGCACGTTAACCCTTTGAACTTTTTGTAACAGAAGTTGCCCGGCATTCTTTGAACTGGGAAAAGAGCTCAGAACTCATCGGAACACTGTCCATCCCTACATTTGTCCTACGTGTTCAAAAAAGTTCATATGCCAAGCTTACTTGACGGACCATATGGATGCTCATGGAACTGAACCCAAGCACAAGTGTGATCAGTGCGATCAATGTAATATAGCGATTAGTAAGTTTTAATTAGTAAGCGTCTTAGATAGTAATCTAACTAAACTTGTGTCTTCAATAGTATTCTGGACCAAATGGAAACTTGGGCACCACAAATCCAAGCAACATTCTGGCCGGTCTTATAAGTGTCCCCGATGCAACTTAGGTAATATTCCAATGATGTTTACGCTAATATTTTTCCTTATTTATTAAGAAATTCAATCCCCTAACTATTGCAATAAGTCTAACCGTATAAATGTTACAAAATTCTTTATAGTATTGACTCGCTCAGATGGTCTCACGGAGCATTTAAAAATATGCACTAGACCCAAGAAAGCATTCCCATGCAGTCTGTGCAATGGAAGTAAGCACTGTGATGTCTCAATTGTAGAATAAACCACCTTTTGAGTCGTTGTCATTGTCTATAATTAATAACTTATGTTTCCAGGTTATGATACCTGGCCGCTTTGGGATGCGCATATGCGCAGAATCCACCACATTTCCCGGAGATCCCAGAAAAAGTCACAGAAGGACTAGCTGAGTAGACTGAAGCACGCCATTTCATCTAAACACCATCGCTAAAGTTTTTCACTTTTTTAAAGGGCCGAGATGAAATGGCATCCACTTAACTTTGCTACTTGACAATGGGAAGGGCCCCGGGGACGTAAAATAAACCCAAAGGATGAGAGTAGCAAAGGTGGACGTCTCCGAGATGGTAATACACAAAACAATTTTGCTAGTAAACAAAGTTTTCCCTTAAAAAATATCAGTAAATTTTCAAATAAATGGACGAAACTTGGCAGAAAGATCAAGGATGCGCTAAGGGATAATCTTGCCAAAAATTAGAAGTTTTGGTTCATTAGGTAAGTAGTTTTTCAAATAAATTAATGAAACTTTACAACATGATTAAGAGTATAATGAAGTACACGCATACCAAAAACTAGGGGGTTTGGTTCGGTGGGTCAAAAGTTAAAACAAATTTCCTGTCGCACGACGTGATCAATGAAATATTTTAAAATATTGTCAGGACGACTAGACCAATACAAGTCTGCATGCATTTTTTTAGATTATGCAACTGTTTAGATTGGTTTAAAATTAAAAAACTGAAATACTAAAATGTTTACTTATTCAACCTAGTAAACTTTCAAATAAATGGACGAAACTTGGCAGAAAAATTAAGGATGCGCTAAGAGATAAGCTTGCCGAAAATTATAAATTTTGGTCCACTAGGTCAATACTTTTCCAAATAAATTCATGAAAATTTACAAGATGACTAGGAGTATAATGAAGTACACGCATGTCAAAAACTAGGCATTTTGGTTCGATGGGTCAAAAGTTATAACACATTTGAGTTACACTTTCGCTCGACATGATAAATTAAATATCTTAAAATGTATTTATGACCACTAGTCCATCATCAGTTTATATGAAAAATTTTGGGTTATGAAACTGTTTAGTTCACTTGCAAAATTAAAATATGCAAATTCTAAAATGTTTAACCCTTTAACCTAGTAGACTTTGAAATAAATGGACCAAACTTTGTAGGAAGAATGTGTGGATGGTCATCATATGGCTTGCAAAACTACAAGAGTTTTCGTTCATAGGTTCAAAAGTTAAAACACATTTCCTTTCGCTCGACGTGATAAATGAAATATTTTTAATGTATTCATGAACACTAGATCAATACTAGTTCACACAAAAAATTCCAGATTATGAAACTGTTTAGTTTAGTTAAAAATTAAAAATGTTAGTACTAAAATGTTTTACTCATTTAACCTAGTAGAACAGAAAACGTTATACATTAATGCATGTATGAAATAGAAATTTAGGTTCACCATGTGATTAATTTTTCAAATAAATTGTTGAAACTTTACAGAATAATTTAGATTATACTAATGTACAAGTATGCCAAAAATTTGAAATTTTGGTTCCACAGGTACAAGTTTTTCCGTAATTAAAAAAAATCAATAAATTTATATTTATTTTGAAAGGTAAAGCAAGCAAGAAGAAATGAGATGTAAACGGTAGAGTAAATTCACGTGTAATCCATGTAATCGATTTATATGCGGGATGTAAACGGGAATGAAGTTGGGATATAAACGGCAATAAAGGAGGGGTGTAAACGGTAATGAAGTAGAGGTGTAAACGGGAATGAAATGGGGATATTAACGGGAGAGACGTTGGGATTTAACCGGGAATGAAGTTGGGATGTGTAAGGTAATGAAATTGGGACATAAACGGTAATAAAAGAGGGGTGTAAACGGTAATAAAGGAGAGGTGTAAACGGGAATGAAATAGGGATATAAACGGGAGAGACGTTGGGATTCAACCGGGAATTAAGTGGGGTGTGTACGGTAATGGTTGTAAATTGAGAAGGCTATGAAGAGGCATACTAATGTTTTCATATATATATACATGTATATGCAGGTATGCATGTATATTTGCGAATGCATATATATGCATAAGGGAACATTAGTTTACACGCCACATCAAAGGGTTAATAAGCATTTTTAAATACAACTCAAAAATTTCAAATTTTGTTTTATTTTCAAATTTAAACCGTTTTAAAAATCATGACCGTTAGTTACTCTGACTTTCGGTTTGTTTCAATAAATATTTAGATTATATATTCAGTACAACCACCAAACAAATTGACACTACAATAGTTATCAGGGTTTGTCCATTAAAATGAAAAGTGCCATCAGGGCTTTCTTTCAATTATCTATAACATCCAAATTTAGGATATTCGTAATTTCTAATGCCGAAATGAAGCCATATAATTCACGGTGGTTTGATTGTTTGATAACCTATTTTTGCTGTTTGTGTTGTTGGGATCTACTTAGGGAATATTGTATGGATTTAATTGATTCCTTCGACTTCATAACAATAAACTCATCAAGAACAAACAATCCATTAAGAAATAAACCCGCTTTAATAGCTATCATAACGACACAGTTTAAACGATGCGATACACGATTATGATGAACTTTGTTGCTGAAAATGAAAAACGCTTTCGAATGATATGTCACATGACATGTCTTTGATATGGTGACCTTTGACCCCCTTTCTGACCCTATGGTTTCTTCGGATTATCGCTCTTACGGACAGACAGACAAACATGATAAAGACAACACTCCGCTGAGCTTTGCTTTCAGCTACATAATAAATTTTGCCACTGAAGTTTTTCTTACCCTATTATATCTTATTCATTTCTCTCTGACCCGACACTATATTTCAGAAGGAATTCGTAATGATTTCGAAGATAACTCACGGGCAAGAGTAGGTCCCGGGCATGTGTACGAATCTGTGCTTTCGGCCCCTAACCAGTTTTCCACATAATTTACACCTCTTTAAGTGTGGGCTTCCATTCACCTTCTCGAAAATGGATCCGTAGATTCGTCCTGGAAATACATACAACCCACAGAGTCTGAGACCAAGTCATGAATGCACATACCTCATTTGCCTTTTAAAATTAACATAAGGGAATATATTTTACAAATGAAACGCTACACTTGCTTGTGGGACAAAAGAAAACGCTGACTGAACTTCTAGATAAATACTTCATCCTAAGCAAACTTCCATTTTATGCATCTCATTGAACTGTGTATTCTTTGAAACACGACAAAAATACTAAATCGTAGCTATTCAACCTAAAAATCATTCTAAACTAAGGAACATAAATTATGATATGAGCTGAGCATACATAAGTCGCGCAAAAGATCATACATATTTGCATTGTAAACTAACGACTGCCACAGGTGTTGAAGTTTAAATTGGATGTCACTGTCGAGAATGCAACCTATCGTTTTACGAATTTTATTTAGTATTCTATTGCAGAGAGTGATGACGTTGTAGGGAGATAATGAAATAAAGCTGAACAACGAAGTGAATCATAATTGTAATGCAGGCATAAAGCCTCAAATCTCGTATTTAATTTCAGCATCAATAACAATGATTATCAACAAGGCATAATATGCACAGATCAAGATAATTTATGCATATAGGTATTGAACATATTTATATAATTTAATCGTAAAAGTATATATGTTATATGACTTGAATGGTAAAATTGGAACTAAACTCTAAATACTGTATAACAGAAACAATTTTTCATCACTGTATGCTATTTATGTAAGTAACATCATCAAGACTAAAATAATTATTATATTTTAACAAAATTGATCTAGCTTTTTTTGGAATGTCTAATCTGATTATCTCTGATGAACATTGAACATAACTGAACTGGTTCAATTCAATCTCTATAATGTTGCATTTTATATACTCGTAGTGTCGTAGTGAATTTATTTGTTGAGTCTTCTGGAAACATCCGGAGGATCAATTTTGTGGTAAACTTTCAGATGGTTCTTTAAAGTGGACTCGCGAGGATATTCATGACCACAAAGAAAGCACACAAATTTGAAATGGCTGTTGCTACTGCCACTACTATCAGAGCCTTTTGTGCCACCCCTACCACCAGAATTAGTTTTACGATACCTACTGCTAGCACGATTGTTAAGAAGCACACTATAGTAAGTACTATGCCTGAAACTTTGAACAGTACTACTGCTGCTACAACCACCACCATCAACATTACTATTGCCACTGTTACTGGCACATTGTTGACCGGAACATTTCGAGGTAGATGGAGAGGGTGTGGAGACTGCAGATATGCTCAGGTTTAACTCATGTCCTGAAGATGATCCCCCCACATCAACTTCCACAATTTTGCTGTCTCTGTCTCTGTCTCTACCATCTCGTGATTTCGTTAGTGGTTCACCAGAAGATGAGGGAGAAGGTGGACTGTGTATACAGCGTTTATATTTGAATTTGTTGGGGACAACAATCGTCGCTGTTGCTTCTTTGCTAACGCTTTGTCGGTGATGGTGCTCCTCAGCAACACCAACAGTGACCTGCTTCTGCAATTTGTCTTTTTGCACGCTCGAAATCGTTTGAATATTAACTGGGCTTAGTGTAGTTGACCTAAGCCGCATCAATTTCAGCCTGTCACGGATTCCAAGACTAGCCTTCCAACAACAAGCCTTGTTACGCTCAACGTTCTCATTCATTTTTTCAGATTCTGACCTGTCCCGTGGAGCTGAAACTGCAACCAAGTAAAATTTCCATCACTGTCCGATAGGTCAGTTGATCGCTTCTCCCCTACACTACCATTGAAGTTTTGCATTTTTATATGATTTATGATTTCCAGATGTGTGATCCCTATTTGCATGATGAATGAAATGCATGTATGCATATTTTAGTATATGCGTTGACACATTCCACCTAACATTTCTACGCATCGATAAATACCAAGCCATTTCCTGTCATCATTTTTTATGGTCTGGCCTAAACAATGAAACCTTATTATGATGCTCTCTATAATATGTTCATTTCCTGACAATTAGCCTGCATTTGCAATACTTGCATACCTGACGTGACGACGACAAACAAAGTTTATCTGAGATGAATTTATCTAAATTTCTGAGAGGCACTAAATATTGCTGAACAACTCAAATTACCATATATCATGGCTCTCTACAATTTTAAATGAATTTAGAATGTTTATGGGGAAAAGGGGAGTCCTGAATCTATTATTGTTACAAAATTGGGTGATTGAAATAGTTAGGAAAACACAGACATTTAAAAAGAGTTAAAATTTGGTAGCGATTAATTTTGGAAATATTTCCATATAAAAAAGGAGAAACACTACAAAAAGAGTTTGGCTTACCGTCAGTAATTTCAATTCCATCAGTGTTTACAGAACCTTGATGATCCGAGTCGCTACCGTCATTTTTTGTATCATCACCCGATTTTTCCTACAATTATTGGGAGATTAAGTCATTTCACAACTGAATATATTTTACTGAAATAAAATATCAAGTGCTATGAGAGAAAGCGTTTTCAACTCATACAAGCATAGAAGATGCAGGGAAGTATCCGCCAAGAGAATATCGACCATCGTCCATTCCGTCCTCGTCATCGTCATCATCATCTTCAACCTTCATGTCCACATTCAAGTTCGCTTCCACAATTTCATAATCAGGTTCGCTTTTGTTTGAAGAGTCCATAACCGGGGCCAGAAAAGAGGTAGGATCCAAAATGGAGGATGATCCAGAATCATGCGGAACCATTGGACTAGGCTGGGAAGATGTAGAACGATTTCCTTGTTGTTTTCCGATAGCAATTAAAGCTGGTGGTGAAGGCCGGTTGATGGAAGAAAGATCATTTTTACCCCGCCCAGATGATGGAGAGTCCTGAAGACATTACATTTTATATGAAGATGACATAAGTATATGAGCACAGAAATCATCTTACCATCATGAGAAAAACCATTTACTATGCTTGGTGAAAATATTACATACATGGAAATAATATGCATGTTAATTAAGTCAAAAAGTCATATATACCTGATGATTGTGGCTATGATTAGACAATTGCAAAGGTTCCATGTCCTCACTGCTTCCACTTGAAGCCCGTCTTCTCTTAAGCAAGGGAATATTGTCGTTAATGTAACCTCCATTGGTATCACTGTGGTTGTTGGAGCTCAAAGACAAAGGTTTGCTATTCCCAATGGTAGAGGCACTATCCTTGATTCCAGTGCTGGTTTCATTTGTACTTCCTTCGTTCCCTTCAGTCAACCCCCGAATCTTTAAGGCTTCCGCAGTTTTCAAAAAATCTGAGAGTGACGACTGCGATACGTTAACTTCTCCCTTGTACATAAAACTCAAAAGAGCCTTCATTTCTGATGGCTTGATATCTTTCATGAAAATAATCGGATGTGGATGGGTGTTCTTCACAAGAAGATTTTCAAAATAAGGACTGCATGCTGACAGTACAGTTTGATGAGCTCGAAAGGTCTCTCCCTCACAAGCTAGTGTGACATCTGTCAAAGACTCGTGTCGTAGAAGGCGATCCAAAACTTCTGTAAAGTTGCTTGCGTGGTTGTTCCAACGCAAGCAAAAATGTTGATCTCCCAAACCTCCCATTTTGCTCGTCGTCTCCTCAATGATGGTGGCTTTCCTCACCAGTTTGCTTTTCGAGAAGGGTACCAAATTCCCCTTTCTTTCTCCTCCAAAATCAAACCAAGAAGTCGTCGTGACTCCACTCGCCGTCCGACAAACGGTTTCTTGCACTTTTGCAGTCTGCTTCACATGGAAAAAAATATGCAAACAGACGGAAATTGTTATTACAAAAACTTTTGTGTGACCTAAGTCTTGAAAAAGGTGTATCACTAAAATAAATAAGTAGCTATACACATGCATGTAATCTTTATGCACACACACACACAAGTTCAGACGAAAAAAAAGAGGAAGAGCAAAATTTCCAATTCCAATTTGTACTGAATAATGAGCAATGATGAATAATCTTAACTCAAGCTTAAGTGCTAGATAATATTACTAACTACTAATCCTAATGGCGTAAAGTACATAACCTAACTGCCAGTCCTCACTGAATGAGCTAATTAAACCTACGGACTGGCAGTAAAATTTACATATGCTCATACTACTACTAACAACACCATAAATATATACAGCAATAATTACACCAAGAGATGAGCATATTTTTCAACCAATGGCATTCTCAACCTTGGACTACGACGACTTGGGCTCAAATTTACATCCCATAACCAAAGAATAATAATATCTCTCTCGCTGCTAACTTCT
Organism: Entomobrya nicoleti; assembly: GCA_034695465.1. Classification (NCBI taxonomy): domain Eukaryota; kingdom Metazoa; phylum Arthropoda; class Collembola; order Entomobryomorpha; family Entomobryidae; genus Entomobrya; species Entomobrya nicoleti. Next base: position 3,004 of record JAQFZG010001072.1, on the reverse strand, counting down.
ACTAGGGTTTATTATGACGACATCGCGTTATTGTTATTATGATGATCTAAACAGATATTATATAGCGTAAAAATATTCACTCTAGCTAATGTACTATACAATTTTTTATTTTACTTTGCACTTTTTTTTACTCTTCGAGTTGCGTTGTCGCTCCGCTACTCGCCAAGCGTTAATACGAGAGAGAGAGACGAAAAGGAACAAAAATCCATCAACTCAACAGGTAACACATCTCTCCTTCTTACTCCAAAAAACCAGCTAAAAAGGCTGTACACACAGCAGCACACCACAACCTAACCGTCGTCGTCGTGTTCAATATTAGCACATATATGGGGAAAATTTCCAAATTGTAGTATAAATGCTAGTAGCAAAAGCACACTAAAGTGTAGAGAATTAGTAAGTAGAAGACGCAAAAGCACATCTCTACACTTTTTCCCAAAACACAGTCCTGCGCAGGAAAATATTAAGAGCTAAATGAAAACGCGACATTGTAGAGAATATATATGGAACCATAAGCTAAACTGGGATCCAACCTAACGAAACTATAATATAATGCTAGGAGATTTGCCGCTGCTGTGTACTATACGACACGACGCCACAGCTTTATTGCAGTCTCTCGTGCTTTTATTTCCTAAACTGAATCTTCTTTCCTGCGAGAAATGGAATAAATAGGCATGATGATGATTATGCTCTACTACTTACTCTACTACCAGAGTAATGTAAACGAGAATGGTATGAAAAATATGGTTACACAATACAGTAAAAAAAGATGCAAGAAACTAAGGAAAAAATGTTTGCAAGGAGCAAAGAACCCTTTTTCCGTGTCTCTGCTAATAATTTAGAATATTAGAATTCAAATAGAAACTGTTTTGGAATGCTGATGGTGGTGTTGGTGTTGTGTTGCAGATAGTAAATTATATGCGCACATAAATATGCAAAAAATATTACCTTTCTGTTCTGTTCTCCTGTCTGTCAATCTATTTCCCTACAAAAAAAGAGTTCTTATTCTCTTTTCAAACTTGGATTTTCAGGTATGTATATTTTTTTATAAATATTTGCAAGCACGTAAAGGACGGAAATACGTTTATTTCTACAAAGTTCATCAAAAACCCAGGGAAATAAATGAGATATGACTTGGTTTTGTGATCTAAAATATTATTCAAAATGGCTGATCTACTAAGAAGACAAGATATATGAAAAAGAGGAAAGAAAATCTAAATGTAGCTAGCGTGCTGCTGTTCCTTGTTCCAAATCGAAAGTTTCCCTACAACAATAAGACTGAAGTCGCTTGGTCGAACGGCACACGACACAGTCATTTCTAACAAAAAGGAATGAAGGAGAGAGACTCAAACAACGCAGCTCAACCCTTCATTGTCCTTTCCTTATTCATTCATCTTTCGCCTTTTCCACAAAAGTGCTACTTTGCTCCTCTTCTTTCTGCTTTCATGTTTCTCTGACATTTAGGTGGAAAATGAAAAGATGTGGAGAATGTGATATGCATATACTATGCTAAAGTGCACACTCACTTTTTTCTTCCCTACTCCGTTAAATGCCAACAGCAGCAGTAGTGGAGTAAAAGAGAAAATATAAAAGCTTTACACGAACGAGCCTTTACCTCCTCGTTACGATCCTTACTTGCTTCCCTTCCTTCCCCCATCCGAAAATTCGGTTGGTTTCTTGTTTCTACTTAACCACCAGTTTTTCTATATGTAAACATATCCATACTGTATCCCTCGGGCCCTAGTCACTCTCACTACTCCATTTTTAGCCTTAGCTGAGCATATAAAGAGCATACAGACTTTAAAAGGAAGTATGCACAGAGAGACAGATGATATTTAGGGGGAAAGTGTATGACTCAACCGGAGTATTTTCCGGGATCTCAGTGCTCTCTCTCTCTCCCTTTATACCTTTGTACATTATGAATATCCTTATCCTTATATCCATTCATTTCACTATCCTCCTTCGGTCAACAAAATATGTAGAATATACGATTTGACAACACCGAACCTTTGTATTTGTAATACACATCCTTCTTTGGTGGACGGATCTTTGTACAAGATATGAAGTAACCCAGAAGACGAAGTGAAAAGGGAAGAAAATGAAAAAGGGAGCATACCACCACGAGCGAATAAGCAGAGCAATAAGGTTTTGTGTTACTTTTACACATGTACAAATACTCCAATGTAAAGATATTGTGTTTTCTATGAAATTCTTGCAAGTTACTGTTACTACTACTGTGTATGTGTGCTACTAAAAAAAGTAGTGCTGCTGTTGTATATAAGTGTATACTACATACCAGAAAAGGAGTATGAGGGACTCGGAATATTGAAACCTGACGCTTTACTACACACGTACTCTCGAAGATATGGAATTGAGTAAGAAAGGCCCCCGCGTGTCCTAGTCACTTTCGTTAACTACCAAAAACTATCGATCCTTTCTCATGCTAAGTAGACGACCTTTCCGTTTTTCTCTCCACCGCCGCACCGCCTGAGATCCATGTAAGATAGAAAGAGAGAAGTGGCAACTAAAAGCTTTCATAAAAACGTGGAGTGGAATGGAATACAATATGTACAACCATAAGAGACATTGGTAGAAGTAGGGAGAAGGGAAAAAGGGTGACTTCATTAAGTCCTTTCACTTTACCCATTCCCTATTTACTCCTATGGCTTTCTCCCCTTCTTCTTTTTTAGTTTGTATTTATGGTTCGTCTCTCTAAAGCCATATGAATACTTCAATATTCTCTATGCGTTTATATCTACGATGTACACACGCTCATTTTCAATGAGCTTTACGGTTTTATTTTTTCTCTTCGTTTTAGCCGGCCCTAACTCGATACTGCCGATCAATAAAAAACATCAAGTTAAAAGCTTGTAATCGTGGAGAAACTAAAAAAAGTGAACGTGCTGTAAAGGCTGTATACAAACAACGGGAGATAGCAGAGGGTCCATGTTCCTTCTCCCTTTTCCAATTTTAATCCACTTTCCTTTTTTATAGATAGCCAAAAAAA
>JAQFZG010001071.1:0-23970 GCA_034695465.1 Entomobrya nicoleti | reverse complement strand
TAAATGTGGTAATTGGCTGGGTGGGTACTAGAACTGCTATCAGCTTGACTTTTGGGTTATCTTCATCGTCCATCATCAGAATACCAAGTAAACTGTAAAATAATCAAAAAAAATCTTAATTATGCATTATGCATATAACTTTAACCAACACCTTTAAATAACAATAAAATTCCATCGAAAACATCAAAATATTTTGTTGTCATCTTTTATACAAATTTTACCAGTGAACAAAACGCAGTAACATTACAGCTAAAACACTTCCTTTGGGCAAAATAATTATATTTTAAATTGGGATTGAACTCAACAACAATATATTTATTAAATAGAATAATTTAAACTTAAACTTTCGACTGAGAAAATTTTCGATGTTTTGACTGACTTCTGCGTAATTTTTTTGGGTTTGTTTACATTTCAATTCACACGTTTCAACGAGCATTCTCTGAACATGCATTACAAGGATACAAAATACATGCAAGTTATCCGATGCTACCAGTTTCACGTCGTTTTATTTTAGAGTGTGCTACAGTAAAATACAGTGCAAGTAATCCAGTGATTTGTTTAAGGCTAAATTGCTCCTTTTTCATCAAGTAGCAACATCAACAAAATGAAATATTATGTAAAATGAACACGATTGATTTATATACAAGACATTGACAAGCTGGTAATTAAGTTGCATTAAAAGGAACAAATAATGATTTTTTCACTACGGTTGAATATTTAAATATTCGACAAAATGGGATGCCAAAAAACAGCACCCAGGGTTCCCAGGCGGTCACCCATTAAAGTACTAACCGGGCCTGACGTTGATTAACTTCAGTGATCTGTCAACATGTTATCATTCATAATTTATGATGCTTTCTTTTATCAAAATACAATGCTATGTGCTTGGTAGAATGGAATTGCGTAAATAATAGATTGATTATTTGTTGAGCTGATATACTTCTCTTTATGAGAGTGATATGATTTATTACTTTAATCGGAGTAAATTAGACAAATCAAACTTACTAATTTGTCAGTCCACACAAAAAAGTTGCTACCAAAAGATATGTGTGTGCATACATCTTTATTAAAATCAGGTCAAATATTTAACAACTCAAATGGAAAAATACATATAACTAAAGTAATCATGTCATAATAATCATAATTAAAATGGTAAATCTAATGATAATTGACAGATAGACAGAAAATCTTATTAGGGTCAATAATCGCTTAGATTCGCTTTAACTAAGCGGCATATTAAACAAAATTAACAAACTAATCATTCAAGCAAAATGATTTGCTACACACTTCAAACTAGAGTTAAAAATTTATATTAAAAACTCGAGTAATATGTTTAATTTGGACATGCTTATAACTCGACAGGCTATCATGTGTAATTTTAAATTATAATAGTCTTCTCACGACTGGTGCCATAAAACATTCAAAACTATTCACACAGTCATGATAACACACTGTGTAAAAGAGCCACTTATAAATACCCTAACCAAAAACTGTAATAATTCAATACAATAGCTTAACTACCTGACATAAACTAAATTAGTCCACAAAAATATCAGTCAGCATTAACAATTTTTTCAAATGTTTGACACATAATTTACATTTATTAAACAAAATATTAAAATAGTTCTCACATTATACACGCATTTTCTCAATAATGTCATGACCAAATATTTCGTTTAATAACCAAGCTTAAATCAAGGCTCTCAATTTTTCTAGTAGCTCGGTTGTTCGGTCCTTTAGTTGCATCTTGTCCCAAACATCTGCCAGCTGTTCAATTTCCGGGTCTGTAGTTGACTTCACCCTACATAAAATTATAAACGGGGTAAAATTAAATTCAGTACGGAGAAATATAAAAAATGATACTTTCTTTTCTAGCTATACGAATTTGTTCAAGAGTTTTTCAAATATTTATTTATATTCATAATTTTTTTACCACTTTAAAGTAGGAACATTCACTTCATCCAAATCCTCCAGAGTTTCTGCATTCCTAACCGTATTCAGTTCCTTTTGAAGTTTTGCGTGATGCGCTTGGATTTCTGGACTAATTTTTTTGACAATTTCCCGCGATCGGTATAGCTTCTCCTCAAATTCTTCGAAGAGAGTTGAATTCACCCTGACTTCCTCATCAATTTCCAGAAATGCAGTATTTCTTACGAAGAACCAAACATAATCGTTCTTCATGTGATATATTGCAGTAAAAGTTTGAGATGTGGAAATGTGCTGGGAAAGTGTAAAATCAAATTTGATGTTAGTAAAATTCCCCACAAAATATTGTGTATCTTTAAATGCCTTAGACTACAATTATATATTACCTCATTGTATAGTCTGGCCAAAATATCTTGTTTTGCTGAAAAGATATTAAAAATCTCTCGACTTTTGTTCCAAATGGCAAGCACTTTATCCGCTTTGCGAAATTTTTCCTTGAGAAAAACATAGTCTAGTTGATTGTTGTCAACCTTTTCCACAATTTCTTGTTTGTTGTCGTTTCCAGCCATTTTTATATGAACTAGCTTGTTTGAATTTGAAAAGCTTTTAACCCTCCAAGTCTTCTAATTAATAAAATGAAACTTTAAAAGTTTGTGAGTAAGATATAAAATTTAATGATCTAATAATTTTGAATCGATTGGGACTGATCACCTCGTTTATTATAAAGAATGAGTGCATAATGTAAAAAAATATTTCTGCACGTAAAGGGGACAGTAGTAATGTGTGGATATGGTAATACAATATCTACGTGTATGCATTCTGTAAACAAAAAGGGGTCACTCTTACTTTCAATAAGGGCCCTAACCCGTGGAGGTATCTCCTTACATTGTGAAGTTTATCATATTTTGCGTTTGTTGTCAAAATTACCTTTACCCCTTATTACATCATGTTTCTCAAAATATTCCTACAAAGGAAAAAGACTAGCATACATACACATGTGTAATATACCGCATCTTTAAATTGGAGGGATTTTTTCTAAGGGCTACCCCTGCTTTGATTTTATATAAAATGATATTAAAATACCTGATACTTTTGCAGAGATACTTTACAAACTGGTAAAGTACACAGTTTACAGGGGCAACGGACAAAAAATCGACAAAAGAACCCTGGTTTGCTATCCGACTTGTAAATAAAAGCTGTCTTAGAGCGGCATCCCGTGTTTTATAGAATTCCGATTCAATCAGTGTTCAGTCTTGTCATTGGAGCTGGGTGGAGATGAAATGATTCGTGTAAAAACAAAGTATACAAAAAAAATAGAAAATATGATGGAATCCTTCGTCCCCCTTTTTTGCTAAGCTTCTCGTTTATTTCTCGTTCATCCATGCTTCCATTGCCCTTACGCATATGTCAATATTTCTTCCTAGTCAAGACGAAATCGTTCATTTTAACATTTAATAGTAGTGTAGTCAATAGTTAAATTATTATAAAATTAGCTGGCTTAGTAAATAATAATATACACTTTATTTCAATAGGTGAAAAAATATAAATAGCTTCCAATTAGATAAAAAAGTCAAGTACAAAAATTGAAATGCGAAATGCTGTGTATCAATTACTACTAAAATTATGTCGTAAGTGCAAAAACGAGCGTAAATATTCACTGATGGTGGCTTATTTAAGCTAACATTAAAATGATTATGATATTTAAAAAATTAGTGGTAATTTAGTTATTTGTTTGTTTAAGTTTACCAATTGAATTACTCGTATTACTCCAGACAATTTTTTTTGTTATAAATATATTTTCATTAAAAGCAAAATATTTTACATTCCATGCATTTTACAACAGTACGGAACAAACATACAGTTCAAGGTAGCTTGTTAAATTCGTCGTTTTATTGTGTGTAACGTAATTAGAAAATTACATTTATGAAATATAATGTTGACCTGCTTTCACAAATTTTTCTTTATTGTATTTATGCTCAAGGCTACCTTCATGAATTGAGTGTTTGCATGATCGCTGGTCTTCACTAGTTAAAATTTGAACATTTTACAAATTTGTGTTTAGAACACTATTTTCTTCTGGAAATATTACTAAGGCCACAATGACTTGATTTTGAAAAAAATAGGGAAGTAAAAGGTTAGGTTAGGATTTTTTTTTAAATAGCTAGGATAAAAAGATACACTCTCGAATAATCCCTAAGATGCATGCAATTATGAAATGGGAGCGTTTTTTAGAGAATGAAAAGCTAACAAAAAATACCCAAAGTTAAGCTAATGCTTATACATGTCTTGTGTGCATGAAAAGAAAACTCATTTTACTTGGCTATTCTTTCTCGTTTTTAACTCGTGCAAGCTGCTTTGCTCGTTATTCATTTTGCTACTACTTACTTTGGTGTCTGTGACTTTGTGAACATGTTCAGCATTTTAGATATGATACGATATTGATCATGTTTGCCATATGAAATCATTGTTCAAGTTATCCGACTAAATTGACAAGTCAAAAGTTTGGAAATATTTGTGGACTAAGCTTGCATGCTATTTTTTATTCAACTGCAAAGCATCCGCTTATTTAATCTTTAAACTCGCTTTACGAAAAACCCTTGCAAGTTAGCCGCTGATATTTTGTGTGATTTTAAAAGGCCAAATTTATTGGTGGGTTACGTTTTCTTACGAATTTTTAGGGAAGAGCGTCAAAAAAAATGGGGCGAATATTCAATACGCTATAAATATTTAATAAACCAAAAAAGTCTCAAATGAATACCCCATTGTTGAAAATGTGTTCCATTTTGGAAATCATTTTCTTTTCTTTTTTATCTTATGTTCCATATATATTTTTATCCAATCCAGTTTGAGTTGCAAAATTTTTTAATAGTAAATATTATGTACATCTGCATGATTATTAATGGACTAAGTTGTATGTGCAAGTGAAAGTCGTACATAGTAATTGTGTGAACGTTGGGTATAAAATTTACGCTAATATAAAAGAGAATAATAACTTTATTTTGTTTTAGTAGGCATGTCTTATATATTAAATCACAATAATATTTTTAAGCAATATTTTGTAATTTGTCTCAACATTGCACTGTCATTGTACGGTTAAATTTGTAAAATTGGATTTCATCGAATGAATGTACACCCATATGACACCATTAAAATGTTTTGAATAAAGACTGATATTCTTTTTTTTGTGTTTTTAAAATTGTTAATGTACCATTAATAGAATATTTATCTATTGCAAGTTACCATAAAATTATTTCACAATTCATCTGATTTCCTTTTTACTATTACCAATTTGTCTGGAAATTTTATTGAGTAAAAATTGTTTTTATATCAATATGATAACAACATCTTAGCAAGTATATAGTACTTACATTGTACATATAACTGATATATTGTCATACTAGCTCACTTCGATATGTTAGTAATGTTGCGTAATAATTAATCAATTTGATCAAACACTAGCTGTTTTAAACGTGCCGTTGTAGTACTAGTGGATCACATCTCATCAGTAGTATTTAGAACCGGAAAAGCCTAAAAAGCCTAAAATATATAATTCAATTATTAATTGAAATTCAATTCAGTTCTGATTTCATAGCTATACATACATTGTACAAATACGATATGCTGCTTATTTATTCTATTCTCTGTTCTCTCTTTTAATTCATTTAAAGTCTTAACCTAATTTTGTAATTTTTGCTGATCAAATTGTACAAAACGTTCATTTCGAGCTTTTGAAAGATATTTTTCAGTGGCACTAGCTGTGGAACCATTATGGGCCTAATTATAATATAGTTATACAAAATTTTGTAAGATTTGAAAGATTAGTCAAGTATATTTGTACTTACATTGTAAAAGCATACACAACACTTCTACTGCTGTTAGCATTTTCAGCATTTTAAGGCGATTTTAAAGAAGTTCGAAACGAAAAAGAACTCTGGGCCATCTAAATATACTATTATCATTATAACTATTTAGCTTAAATTGTACATACATTGTAATAACTAAAACTCCCTTGACAATGCAAACAATTTTGCTACCAACTTTTGTATTAACGTTTTTCTCATAATATCTAACACACAACTAATTTAGTTAGTTAACTAAATATCTTTTGGGGGATTAATGTGTCAAATATCTGGCATACCTAGTATATCAGCTATTTGTGTGAAGTCCCCTTCAGATCTTAGTGTGACCTGTAAAAAATATAAACTTCTAATAAGTACACTAATCGATTTTATTGTCTAATAATGAATTCGTTAATACGCCGTTGCAGTGATTTCACTATAATAATTAAACTACTAACCTTATACTTCTCTTCAAATGTAAGTGTAGCTCCTGCTCCAGAAAAAAAATTTAGCCAACTGACTTTCCAATAATAAGTGGAAAACGAGGAATCAGCTGTGTTCTTAACCCTTATCGAAATTGTTCATACAGAAACTGCAAAATAACGCAATTAAAACAAATTTATGCATTTCATTTTCTACTGGTCACTTTAAAAAACGTATTTTTCGACTGTTTATTTAATTACTGGTCTATTATTCAATATCTTACTCACCGTTTAACTATACCAGTTAAATTGAGGGTACTAGACAGTTTATTGGGGTCGTTTTTGGTACACATCCGATTACCGGTGTTGATGAAGGTTTCCCCCTGAAATCAGCTGTGTCCACAGTACATGCCTCATCATTCATCCATCAACTGCAAAACCAATTAGTCTCACTCATTAGTTAAGGTGATGTCTATGTGTATTCATTAGTTCTACCGTAAATAGTTTTCCAAATTTTTATAACTCACATAATAAAAAAATACTTACAATTTTTTGAAGTTATCCAGTTTACTACATCACACCAGCTTGTTAACTAAATGCCTTGATATTCTTGATACTCTTGTTATGAGGCAGAGCTATTGTATATCTTCATCTTTCATCATCTCTTTATCGAGTAAATCTGTAAAAAAATCAAATTTAAACAAATAACTTAATGTAGCGTTTAATCTTTGGCCAGTATCTTAAATAAAGTAAAAAAAGACAAATTAAATTAGATCTTAGAACAATACAACCGCACACCAAAAGATTTCAATTTGAATATTGTAAATGTAGTTGAAATCAAAAACAGTTTATACATTAAACTAACCAGTGTGTAGGAAATTTTAAACGGCTAAATCTCAATAGCCTTACTTCTCATTTGACTGAATTGAATAAAATATATTGCTGGATTTGTTTTTATTTCAATACACATCCCATCACACGTTTTCACTTACCTTTGTAATTTGTAATTTAATTTGTAATTTAAACTTTATTAACGTGTTTCATAATTTTGAAACCTTCTCTGAAAATGCATTAAAAGAATACACAATTTCTGCAAGCTATCCGACGCTACAAGTTGCACGTCGTTTGTGGCTAAACTTGAAATGCAATGAAAAAAACCGATAACTTGGTGCAGGCTCAATTGCTCCACTTTACTTTAATGTTATGATGCTTTGTTTACTTTTTCAATACAAAGCTGCATGCTAGCTCGTATGGGGTCTTCTGTTTGATACGATGACACTTATTTTAGGCTTCTAACATACATAAGGTGCTATTGTGTGTATTAGTATCAATATGAATTACATTTTTGTTGTAGAGTAACTTGCATTATGGATGCCCTTTGTACTTCATTATTCTATGCAACGAGCTCACCTCATTCATGATGCTGTCTTATGACAAAAATCTAATTCTATGTGCTTGAAGGTTGAAAGGGATTGTTTACATAAATAAAATCATTATTAATTAAGATTAAAAGCTGGTATACTTCTTTATGAGTAAAATGATTTATTTACGCAAAAAAATACTAGCGTTTCAAATAGTAGACCAAACGAAATTAAAAGTTATGCTACTTTTTTAATTTCCGAAAAAAATTGCGCACAAAAATATCATTACATTTACCACTGAATCACTTCAATAGCTCGTCTCTCCAGAGTTGCAACACAATACCAGTTCGGATTAAGCTTTTTTCCGTATTCCCCACAGTTCATGTCGCTTTCCCAGTTGCCATCCCAACTTTGACGATATTTTCTACCACTTTTTGATGATTTTAAATGACCAAACATTTTGACAGCATCATTCAGTGTGATTCCCTTGATGGCTCGCATCCTAAAATGTTCTTAAATATCTCCAAAGAGACCATCTATCTGGAACTCAAGAGTAGCCTCCATCGTTCCTACCGTAATATCATTATTCCTCACCGCTTTGTTTACATCTCTTACAGTAAATGTAATCCAACAAAGCCGAAATGCAGTCCGAACTAAAGTTTTTCATAATTTGAACGGGGTTTGATGTCACATTACCCAATAATATCTTTAGTTTTCCACTTCCAGTCAAAATCATTTTTTTGTGACATTTAGCCAAATACCCATCCATAGTCTCCAGTTCGAGATCCGGATTTATTCCACTTTGAAACATTTGTCTTGCCGAATCCTGAACCTGAATGGGATGCTACTGGGGCAAAAACGGATCTACACGAATCAGCATTCCTGAAAGCTCCCCTTGAAATACTTTCCCATTATGCCATTCATTTATCATGGATGATGTTATATTGGGGCATTCCCACGTGACGTAATGACCATCACTCGGTAAAACCAAATATGTCCCGTTCGTGTATTTGATCAAATCGCATTCTTTAATTTTAATTGGCAGCCCTGGAACGAATATATAAATTAAAATGAAAAACGAATATGTTCATCTGGTTTTCTAGACGTTCTCTACGTAGCTGTTTTTTCCCAATTTACAGTGACCATCGAATCCTTTCCGAAATTTTCACTGGAAACCCCAACTTCAACTCAGACTTTCCCTCAGGTCGGATGTCAAAGGGAAAAGATACCGGTGACGGGAGCTAAGTCCGCCACTTTCTCCCCTACATCCACTTTTGTTATTATTATTATTCAAAATGCTTTTGGATGAGGGAGCTGCTGCATTGGCGAAGGCGCTTGTGTGTTGCCTACTTCCGGGAGCAGCATCTTGGGAAGTGCTTTTAGGGCTGCTTGTTGACTTGGATTGGGATGGGGGACTTGTCACTTCTTTCCATTTTGGCCGACGCGACGCTGAAGTAATATATTTTCAAAATTAATTCAAGTCTCCCTGTATGTTAAAGAAATAATTAAGTAAATTGTTCGGACCTGCACACGTGATTGTAATTTGACCACTAGGTTCAGTTCGTGCGCATATTTTGATAGTTTCTGGTAACATGGGTGTTAAGTCCAGCTTCCAGTTTCTGCCGAATAATAAATTTGGGGTTGATACAAAAAATGACAATTTGTTTTAAAAAATTCTTTAAATATTTTAAATGCAAGTATGAAATTAATATTAAATTACAGTTTCACATCTCTTAATTCTGCTAATACTTGTTCCATCAATTTTTGGGGTTCAGGGCTGACAATTGTCGGCTTAAATTCAGCCCTCACCGTGCTATCCCATAATTTATTGTAACAATAACTTGCAGCTTCCTGCTTTTCATTTCATTTTGAGTTTAAATAACGAAGTTCTTCAATATATATTTTTTGAAAAAAATAAAATAGTTTTTTAAGCTATAATAAATATAAGGAAAATTTTAAACAGCAAAACAACACAATTTTAGAAAATAAAAGTTTTAATTGCACTAGTTACACCTTCAACAGCTAACCAACAGCTCAGTTTTAAAGTAAAACGATATTTTGTAATAACTGATTATTTATAAACCAAGCTTTTCCGCATACTTACTGAAACTGACAACAGACTACGAAATGACGAAACTGACAACGAAAATACCCAAGTTTACTTTTATCATTACAATAGTTAATACTTTTTACACAAAACTAGAAGAGTGTAAAAACTCTGAAATTTAACTACCGAATTGAAGCGAATTAGTAGATGTATACGAATACGACTCTTGTAGTGTTTTTATGGCGCGTGTGAACTTTATACGACGGTTATAACGTTTAAGCAAAAAAAATTAAAATTAGTTTCACATATCTCGGGTCACAGGGGGCGCATGGGTCATAAAGTGATTCTATTGTGATTAGCATTTGATGTTGCATAAGAATCGACTTTTAAAAAATTACCATTTAAAATATATGTGACCTTCTCCAGCTCCCTGCCCCCAGGGGGTTCGACTTTGACCCGTGGTTCCTTGACAAAAGTTGATCTACTTTAAACCCTCCATCGATTTATACAATAAAAAAATTGCCATTTAAAATGCACGTGACCTTGTGACCCCCATATCTCAGGCCAGGTTTGACCCCCGGGTCTGAAAATCAATCCCATAGAAGGTCTTGACCTAAGATGTCTATGTACCAAGTTTGGTGTTAATCGGTCAAGTAGTTTTTGAGAAATCGTGCGGACAGACAGACAGACAGACAGACAGACAGACAGACAACTTGTTAAAAACAATAACTACCTAGCTTCGCAATTCGGTAGTTAATAAAGTGTGAAAACTCATATGAAAATATCGAAATGGAAACTTTTGTCCCGTCTCTTTACCATAAAAAAACCTTGAGTGAGAATGCTACCTGTGTATTTCCAAGGGAAAGGGTTAAGGGATAAGTCCAACAAAGTTTTTTTTATCACTTGGCAGTAAAAACTCATCCAAATGCACAGGCACTGTAAAATATATATGAGTGTGTATATCGGTAGGACTCTGCTTACTTTGTTCTTCATGAGCTAGTTTAAGATGCTTTATGGTAGACCCAGAAAAAAATACTGAAGCCTATGTATTCTTACCGTGAACGTAGTAAAGCCGACAAAGTAAATCTGTTTAAGAAAGATGTTAAGAGTAAATTTTCACATTGAAAGTTTCTCGGTAAATTTTTATCAAGTAAAAGATATCTCATTGCCATTTTTCTAATAAAAGGGTTTATGTCTGTGTGAACTAATAAAGTTAAAGTTTTTCATGATATGATTCATGGATTTTGTAAAATAAATAATTTTCCGAGAAAAAGGAAAATAATTACCCAAATTATAAAATATCACTAAATAGCTTTATGTTTTGAGCTTTGTTGTAATGTCGAATGTTAAGCTGGCTCTAAAATATAGAAGATTTTTTTCTTCCTCTCTAGCTAATAATTAGAGTGGTTGTCCAGGTGGTGGAGTGACGAGATTATCTACTAGAAATCGTAGTGAAAATTTGGTTGAGTTTTCATTTTAATAAATTATTACATTCGTATGGGTCTTTTACAATATATGAAGTTTAGCTGCAATTTCGTATCATAAAACAATATGACTTTTCTATGTCCACTTCGAGTTTTGCAGCAATATGAAATTGTATGCATTATGCATTTTACCAATTTCGGATATTAGCCTATTTGCTTAAATAAAAAAGCAGATAGGGCAAAAAGCATTAATAATGTAAGTTACCCAACCACAAATTTCTAAAAGCTTTCGATTGCACTCATAAAAGTCTAGAGTCAAAACACTTAAAATTTACCATTGACCTTGTGGTTCAACCCTGGGATCTGAAAATTAATAGGCATTTTACTAATACCCTGAAGTACCTCTATGACCAAATATTATATCAATAACTCAAGCGGTTTTTGATTTGGATCGTTCTCAGAGCAACGGGCGAACACGATATGTGAAATCGAAAAGTAGCACAAAAGCACAACATATTAAAACATACGTCATTTATAACCTTTTGCTGCCCCAAGAGAGTAAATATAAAAGCATATTGACGATATTGTCGTGCTGGTCATTAAACTTAATATTGTGGGCGGATTTAATACATTTTAGCGGTGCTTGGCCTCAATTTACGTTCACTTTTCTTCTTAGCGGTCAACATTTTTAAAGTTCCAGGAAAACTAGAAGAAAAATATGTTTACTCAAAAAACCTTCGTGCAGTTTTTATCAAAGAACCTCTTTATTTCAATAATTTGTGTTTTTAGTAAAAAAAAGTTAGTTGTATGATATACTTATCCGTGACCCTTAACCACATTCAGATTTTCCTTATTTTTTTATTCATTGCAAATAAACCCGCTGTGAAAGCGATAATAACGACGTAGCTGAAACAATGTCACTTATAACGATGCTACTTGTTGTTGCCAATGAAAGTCGCTTTCGAATGATATGCCACATAATATATTTGAAATTACAACATTTGACGTCGATTTCTGACCAAGTCACTATGACCTCAAAAGACAAATGATTCGTGATCTACTTAACGGGAGCTTTCGATTGAACTATTCCAATGTACAAAATGATCAGGTTGAAATCTTTCAACTTTGACCTTTGGGTTTGACCCAGGACCCTGAAAATCAATTGGGTACTTCCACTTCATTTTGTAACCTACATGCTAAATTTGACTGAAATTGGTCAACGCGTTCTTACGTTATCGTGCCGACAGACGAACATACAGACAGACAAACACGATAAAGTCAATACTAGCTGAGCTTCACATTCAGCTACTTAATAACACGAGTGTCCTATAGGATCACACGTATATAAGCAAGTAAAGTCTACAGAACCATTTCATTCCATTTCTGGCCACCTTTGGTAACCATACAAACCTATGGTAGTGTCGTTTATAACAATTTTATTAACTTTCCTTTTTTTCTGAACGGGTAAAATTCTAGACGATGGATTTTCGACATGGTTGTTGTGGTTTATTAGCCCTTCTTTCGTTTTGTGCAATGTCTTGCTGCCACAGAATTTTAGACAAGCTACCAGATAGGACTTGTGGTACTTTGTATTCCCCATCTCCAAAAGTGGACCAGCTTATCATGAAAGACTTTGATCAAGTTGTGGACACCTGGCGGGAATACGGTTCAACCAGATCTAGTTGGTACGATACATCGGTAATTAGAGTTGAAAATGGGTGTACTATGACAGTATGTGAGGAGACTTATTTTAAGGGTAAATGTGTTTCAATTAACTCAACAAACTCGCAGTGGAGACACCGAGTGTCAAGGGTTTATTCTGCAAATTGTACATGTGAAAGGGTAAATAAAAAAATATAATATCGTTTTCAAATCAATATATTTTTTCAACAAGTTATTAGAAATTTCTGAACGTTAATTTAATTTTGTATGGATTGTATTTAATCATTGTGCGAATGTTAGGAATGTAGTTGCTCTGACCTTGAAATTCCTATTCCGCTACCGGTTTACCAGTATCGATGGTTGGACGAGGCTGGCAGAGCATACTTTAAGGAAAACTGCAACAAATGCAATTCGAAATATATTCAATTGACTCATACCAGCGGAAGTAAAACCATACCGGAAAATTACAGAAGCAAAATCGAATCAGTTGTGATGCCCAAATGTTGCTCACTCAGAATCACGTCGAATGGTAAATCAGTTGAACTTTTTGGGTCAGATTTGAAGGTAAAAATGTAAACTTTATTTTTTTAAATTCGAATGCAATTTTTTTAATATTAAATGTAATAATACATTTTTGTTGTCAAATTTATTTATTTTTATTTTTAATTTTGTAATAAAATTATTTGTAAATGTATTTATAGAACGTTTCCTCTGGAATCGATTCATATAGTATGACCTGTAATCAGACATGCAGAGATGAACAGTTTAAGATACGTACAAGTACAAGTAGGTACCCATCCACTTTTAGGGTTAACATTTTATTAAGTTTGTTTTATAATTTAGTTAAATTAACTTGTTTTAGATACGTCCATTCTTGAACGCACCGACATATCTGGTTCCCATGACTATTTGATGAAGTTACTCTACCATGATAAATCAGCACAAAATAAGTCCGCATTTCAAGCAGCTAGAGAGTCGTTGGAAAGTGGACGAAGTGCAAATAGTGTTCTTATTGTGGTTTTGTATGATGGAGAGCGGACAAGCAGAGAAGTAAATTAGATTTAATTTAATAGTCTATTTAACGAGCATCCTTTTAGGGTTTTTCAAAGCCAAAAGTCACAATGTTACATATATGCATGTATATCATTTCATGACCTATCTTACTATTTGGTTATCAGTTGAAGTTTTATTTTCCTTTTTGCAATGATTGATCAATGTAAAAGATCAAAAGGTGACAATGATTATCATAACTGCATTCAATGCGGTAAATCAATGGATGCATTGTGGTCTGGGGAATGCAATAATACAGACAAGCCCAACCCTAAAGAAATATAAGCATGATAAGTACATACTGCACTATTTTTTAAACACATTAGTTCCTTCTGTCTGTTTAGATTATAAGGGAAATTGTTATAATGAGGAACTTTTATAATATTTTTAACAGTTTTCCCTAAATTTTATCAAAACAACTTATATTTATAAGGAAAAGTCAAAGCATCATCTTAAACAGCCTAGTATGTTTTCAATTTTACTCGAATTCGTAAATTCGTTTGCTTATTATGTCTAAAATCGCAATAACCAGATAAAATATGCAAAAAAATGCAAGTGGTTATAATGCTCTGTTTTGTTCAGTAGATTAACTTTATATTCTTTTAAATTTATTTTAAGTTTTTATTTAATGATTATTTTGTTTATATTGCATTTTTTTGCAGAGAATGAAACGAACATTTCATTTTGTATTTGATCCACTCAGCTCAGACAGTTGGCAGTTTCGTGACAGTGAAATAAAGTGAGAAACACACTTTTATGTCTGAGAGTATGACATCAAATTCAAAATAATTAATTTATAAAAAATTAATTAAACTTTTGATGTTTTAATCTAGTGAATATCGTATTGGTATGGCCTTGGATCAACCGGCTATTCGTTTCGTTGACGTTTATATTCTCACCGTACCAATTGTCCATTCAAAGGAATCTGACACTAGAGACTTCACTTATCTTGCCACTCTTGACCACTATCTTGCCCAGCACCGATTCCTTTGTAATAAAATACCTAACTTGATTGTAGTTCAAACCGGACTTGACACTTCCACCGGAAAAATGAGCACTGAGTTCGAACGTACCGCCAAATTTCTCTCATTAATGGGAACCCGTATTCTGGACTATAGTCAATCAAATGTTGTATTTCTGTTGGATAACTATGAGCACTTAAACTCAAGTCTACGGAATGACCCCGAGAAAATTCTGAGAAATATTGACTGGTATCTTAGGGATAATTTAAGATTTCCAGGACCATATCACTTGCTGCCAGTTGTTGATACTAGTAGCTCAAGTGCACTGGCTAGTCATTTAAAAGTGAATGATAATTTTCAAACATTTGCTGGTGAGTATTTTCCTAAAAATGTGCGTCATTCAATTTTAGTGTTGACCAAAAAGGGTAAAGATCCTATAGGTTATGCGGTGATGGAAAAAGTTTTCACAAATCAGTGGCGATTAATCATTCATCAAACTGCGAAAATAGATCTTGTTCCTGCGAATCATTCTAGAGTGGCTCATTATAAGCAGTTGTCCCAAGATGTTGAATTTAAGTATTTTATTGAGGAGTCTACATGGTCGGCTAAATATTAGGGAGGATCGGTCAAGTTGGATATGTTAAAACATTTAATTGGAGAGTTAAATATGAACATTAATCAGACTCAAGAGTTAAATCAGAAGCAGTTTTTAGAGAGGACAAAGGATTTTCAGAATTTAGAGCAAAAAATTGCGCAATATGAAGAAAAAGTCATGAAATCTGAGGAAAAAATTAATGAATATAGGCAGATCATCAATAAGTCAGAAAAGAGGATAGTGATCATGGAACAAATAATTGATCAGTTGGTTAAAAAGGTTGATCTTTTCAAAGAGAAAGCCGAGAAATCTTAAAGCATCAGTGCCATTTGACACTACAGCAACTTTACATGATAGATTATCCATACAAAAACTGGCTACTCGAGTTAGTTTCTAAGTTTTTTGGGAATATTTATTTAGTTTTTTTCATTTTTTTAAGATTAAGTTATCATTACAAAAAAATCCTTTTTTAATGTTACCTGATTTTTACTACTTAAACAAATTCAAAATGGTAGATTTATAATGTCTCTCAAATACACCATGTGATTTGATAACCTAGAGAAGCTTCAAGAAAACATTTCGTCTTTTGAAAATTGTCAGGAAGAATTTTACTGGTGGTACACTTATTGCAAAAGGTAATATTTTTATTGTAGTTCATTTAGAAACCAGTTGAATTTTATCTGGTGAACATTTAGATTAAAATTTAACTACAATTTTTAATTCCATTTCATCTTAAACTTGTTGTATCGACGTTCAGATGTATAATAATAATATTTCTTTATTATCCATTGTATAAACCACTTTTGTTTCACTTAAGATCTTGTGCTATTTTTAAAACATTATTGCTTCCAAAAAATCTCCAATTATGGAAGTCTTAACTTTTTGACAATTGTGTATGCAAATTTTATAATGTAAATATACATGTTTAAGTTACATTTATGACAAAAAACAAACTCTATTGCTGATAACGAGTGACACATCAACATCGTATTGCAAGCTTGTTGGTGACGTTTTAAATTACGCTGTAATTTAATTTTAAACCATGTAATTGTATGACAGGTAATTTCAGTCTTGTTATTTTGCTAAATTTTTGGGAACATGTATGTTTATCGTGTATATAACTTAAATTGAGCCAACTTATTCATTTGTGGAAATAACCAACTGGAACGGAACCTGGGGAACCAATTGACTCAATAAATAACATCACAAAGCTCACCGTACTTTCGTTTGATTGTATTTCTAAATGATGAAAACTCGCATGGTCCTTCTATTTATTGTCATTGAAATGTTAAGATATGTAATAAAAAAAATTACACCATATCTTACGCTTATTATGTAATAATAAACTTTACTTCTCACAGAGTATTGAATTATGCATTTTTATTTATAACTTGCTGCATATGCATGCATTCCTTTTTTTGTGCTTCTATAAATTCGGATGAAGATATATTGCATGCATATGTATTTGTTCTGTGGTAAAGTTTTATATTAGCAGTACTATGCATTAATAAATACATTTTCACTATGATTGTTAAATAAATTCAGAAATACAAATAGTCACGGTTAAATTCGCATTTGTTCTTGTAAGTTTTGTAACACGCCAGTAAAAAGAAATAATCTACTATGTTCCCCTAAAATACATGCATTTGTGGAAGAAGAGCGTTCTTTCGGAGAACGAAAAGCAAACAAAGAACACACAAAGTTTTTTAAATGCTTTTAATGTAATGTCTAGTGAGCATGCATATGTAACTCCAAAATTTCGCTATTCTCTCTTGTTTTATGTACAAGCTGCTTTGCTCGTTTTGCATTGCCCTACAATTTATTATGCTGCTGCTGTGTAAGCATTTCAACATTCCAGCTCTGCCACTGCTTGTCTACCAAAATCTTTTTTTCAAGTTATCCAACTAAATGGTAAGTCATAAGTCCTGAAATTTTTGTGCACGGTCCTCCCATGTTATATGCTATTAGCTTGAAAGGTATCCGTTTATAAAGTCTACAAACTAGCTTTACGAAAAACATTTGCAAGTTAGCCGATAGCTAGCAAAAGTTTTACTATGCATAATTTTATGACACGTGTTTAGTAAAAAAATGTTCTGGTAAATTGGCAGCTTTATTTGTGCTACTAAAATAAATTAAACTCGTTAATTTCTCAAATTGGTGTTTTAATAATGTTATTCTTATTTGGAGAGTATTTTTGCCATATTATGGTCGATTTTAAATGAGATTTTAGTACTGAAACAATTTATGTTAATGCTGATAATAAATTGCCAGAATCATTTTTTTTAATATGATTTTTAGAGAACTTTCATGATTAAAAAATATATGATAATAACAAATCATACATATATGTAATACACAAAGAAATGTAAATCAGTGAGAAAAAATTTATTTCACAAAAAAACGCAGTTTTATTTATCACACAGTGATTGAATTTATATGCTTTGTATCAAATTCAACAAAAATATTAATTCCTTGCTATTAATGACTTATTTCAAAAATCCAATAGACATGTCATCATACTCATCTCATTTACGTGTAAAGTAGATAAACTTTTTGTTCGATTGTCATTACATTTATATAAGTACCCTCAAAAAATAACGTGATGCTAATATACATTTAAAATATTTCGTTCCTTATTTTTGTTTAAATGTTCTAATTATTTCATGTTTTACATTTTTTCAAATATGTTACATATTTACTTTATGTATCCATATTATCATATTTCACACTTTGGTCGACCCCACCTTTTGGAGCCATATTTTCCTGTAGCCAACAACTGCATAAGTCACTCAACCCGTGACAACATTATAATTTAATTTCATGTACAGTTCATGAAATTCATCAAAAACCCGGTATATTTCTTTCTTAGCACGATTTCCATTTAGAGTTATTTTCTAGACAACTCAATAATAATAAGGGATTATATTTTGACTGACTGTAAAAACAGTGGATTGTCGATGGCAGAAAAGTAACGAGACATCATACGTTGTATTTTTGGCAAAACAATGAAGAGATGAACATTAGAATTTCAATGAAATTAATGATTTACATTTTTATATTTAAAAAACTTACTATGGAACTAAAAAAAATGTCTCTCGCAAATCAGCAAGTGAATAGTTATTTCTGGGTCATTTTTACTCGTAGATTATGATTCTGGAATCCTTTTGTGTAAAAAATAAACAAATTTACTACAAGCATTTAAATTTCTTCAAATTCAGTTCAAACGTAACTCCATGGTGCCATGTAGCTCATATACATATTAAATATGCGTCACAGGTGAGTATTGTATTGCAGAATACGATATACAAAATGAATGGTTTCTGACAAATAAATCAACAAACTGAACGTTACATTGCTCATAAATGCAGCCTCAACTTAAAATGTAAAATATTAAATATCGCCCTAGTAAATGTGCTCGCCCGTTTTACACAAAAAGGATTCCAGAATTATGACCCAGAATTGACTATTCACTTGCTGATTTGTGAGAGACACTTTTTTTAGTTCCCGTGTTAGAGAAATTTTAATGATAATTTTTAGCACCAAATCTTGTCACTCAACTTTAAAGTTCTAAAAATTAAACATCCTTTAATTTTTCTATCTCTAGGCCAACATTGTAAAAACCCAACAGTTATCCATTTTTATAAACAAAAGTGCACTTACATTGTACAAAACTTCTGTTTGTTTAAAGGATATTTAACACAAACAGGTCATTTATTTCCTGAATATGTAGAGTAATATCCTAAAAATTATAACACATGGCTAAATTAAACGCGTAATCTTTACAGCATAATGTTTTGAGAAATAACAAACCAACGAAAATATAATTAAATAATAATAAAAAAGGCTTATAAACCCCTAAAGCTTATGTTTACAGATATGAATCCCGGAAAGGACCCTGTAGTTGTCACAAAGCAAACTAATTTACTTTACCCAAATAAAATATAACAGAATACTTGAGAATATAACAATATGTTACTTTTTTAATACTTCTTTTCAGAATTGTACTAACAGTGCACAATAACTGTTGGTTATAATAAATCTTTTTAATATGTAGGAAACAAAGTATAATATTTGTGCTCACATTGTACAAATCTACTTAAATATAATAACTCAGTTTACTTTTTCACATTTTTAGTCTAACAGTCACTGTATGGCCACCTTGTCTTCACAGCGCCCTAAAAACTGATCCAAACGTCTACGTACCAATTTTTATGTAGTTTTCATAAACTAAAGTTGTCCAATAATTAAACTACGACTAACTAAACATTTGGTTACAAATTTCATGCATATATTTTTAGCAGCCTAATTATTTAAGTTGTGTTGAGGACGGGACTGGTCCAACCTATTTCATTCAGTGAAAAAATTAACATCTGACATTTGGTCGACCAACTTTCGAGGTTTTCCGAGGAGACTTCTCGCTATCAAGCTATTTTATATGCTCTGCATTAAATTACATAGTGCTTGCTTCTGGGTGGCCTCATTTACATTTATTAGTCTAGTTATTTTGTACACAAACGTACAAATCTTCATTAAGAAAATACACGAATGAATCCTTGCGGAAAACTGTAATTTATTTTGAAATTATTAATATGGTATTTTTACACACATTTCTTTATATAGAAAACATCCAACAAAATTATAACCACAAACAAATTAGTATTAATATTTTAACGTCTCTATTAAGTTGTGTTTTTTATATTATTACTACTTTCTGTGTAAAACGACGAGTACATTTTTTAATGTAAGATTTTAATGCACTCAGTGCTCATAATAATAAGTTTCTGAATTTTTATGTCCATCTGTTATAGCAACAAACTCACAAAATTTTAATTGATTTTTTTTACACTTTTTACAAAATTAAAATGACAAAATGTGCATTTCTAAAATTTTACATCAGAACGGATTCTAATATTTCGTTAGTAAACAAACCGTTCATATGTAACGTAACGTTAACATTTTAATCTTTTTCTTATTTCTATAGAATGCACCCACACAACACAAAGTTTTATTGTTTGGATTTAATTGACAATAAAAATATAAATTCATTCTGATTATTTATTGGTTTCAGTTGTTTTCGTTAGTGTACTTCAGCATATGCTTCGATGCTAATATCGTCACTTGGATATCTTAACTTTTATAATTCCTTTACTATTAGAGCGTTTGATTTAAATGATTGTTATCAGCTTTAGGTTACGTACATTGTTTTCACCAGTAGAATAAACGTACTTTTTTGTCATTCTTGAAACAAGACAAGACCACAGTTTAATAATGAATATTGAATCATATTTAAAGCTCTTTTTATCTCAAAATGGCTTTAAATGTAAAAAAAAATATTTACAGAAGTTTTTCAGGTTAACATATTAAAATTAAGGTATGGTTTGGCAACTAAATGTAAGATCTTATTAGTATGTCTTTAATACATTTGAAGACGTAAAATATTATGTACTTATAATTTTTCGCTTGAGTTTCATAAAAACTGGATGAATACCAAAGTCGATTTTATTTGTGATTGCTAATTAATTAATTACGTTGATAACAAAAATAACAATAAATACACATACAAGGTATATTTGTACTGAAACTATACAATATTACACAAAAAGTCATAGTAATTTTCGCAAACTAAATTAATTTGGACTTGAAATAGTTTAAATATTGTAATCTTAATTAATTTTAATTTAACCCATCCTAACAAAACTTCAGTAAACACGTGTGACAATATTCACAATTGTGCAAAACAAAAAAAATCTACATTTTTTTACATTTGAAACTTTTTTTCTTCAACTTATTTAAATATTTAACTCATTCTTGGTTACCAGCTCACTTCAGCATACTAGTTGGTTGACTGGGTTTAATTCTCGAAGACAATAAAAGGGGAGTTGAGGTGGGCGTCATCACATCAACCTCAAAGTTCATAACTAATGTTCACTTCCAATCAGATGAATCCAATAAACCGCAAAAAAAAACAAAGCAAAAACACAATTCAGTGGAAAGATAAATATTATAAATAAAAAAAACTTTTTAACTTTTTACCAATAATAAATACACCCACTCAATATATTTAGAATCCTAAATGAAAACTAGAACAAAAAGCAAAGAAGGATTAAACAAACTTTTTTATAGATTTGATTTGTAATTTAACGAAATCAAAATCATGAGGTCTTTTTTTGAGCATACATATCATAAGTAAACTGCTTTGCTAGAATTTTTCATTTCTATGCCACCTATAAAAAAGTTTTGCATTGTAAGTATTCAAAAAATTCAACTATTTTATATAGTGTAATATTGGTGATTATGTTTGTCTGACAAAATGATAGTGCAAGTTATCCGACGTGGCAGATTTTGGAGCAATAATGTGTTTGTATACATTTTCTTGGAAGTCATTCCTTGTGGACTTGTAGATAGTAGTATCCGATAATTGAGTCTGGACAATATCCAAACAAGACGCATTCGCAAGTTAGCCGATAATATTTTCGCGAGTTTTTGGTTGAGTTATGTAATATTGCACACGAATGTATAGCAAAGGAATTTCAAAGAAGTACAATCTGAATGAAGTTCTTATGTTGTTTCAGATGAACCATGGATGAATTTTATGCCTATTTGACTTGTGTTTCCGGCATATAACCATCTGGATTTACGTTAAACGTGCTAGTCGAATAATTCAATGCTGGTAATAAATTTCAATACGATTTTTTTAGTATGATTTAATGCACAAAAAAATAAATAGACGGTAAATAAGACAAAGTTAGTATTCACAGAATCTAAAAGAATTTTATTCATCATTTAACTTTTTTATTCATGTGTTGTTTAAATAATTAAATTTTTATTTGGCTTCCATCTCTCCAATGTTTCATTAGTCCACCTACGAAACAAACAAAGCTAAACACCACAAACATCACATATTAAATTCCATTTTATTTGACATTTTTATGAATTGTATTTATGCTTGGGTCTTTGCCACACTCTTTTTGAGTGTTCACGGACGGCATTCTCCCCACCGGCTTCATCAACTCGGGGTTTATTAACGTCCGTGGACCCCTTCCCGAGTTTCAGCCAGCAGATCACCAAACGCGATGAATGATTTTTAAACTCTTTATCTCTTTATTTCATTCTTTTATTTTCGATGATGATTTTTTAAAGATGAACTGGTTTTCATGATGACTTATGGACGATCCTCTGCTTTTATTTCTCGAACATGATGAATTTCAAATATATTTTAAATATGAAATATTTTTTTGCTTACGATTTTTGATGAATGGGGTCTATACGAAATTTTCAATTTTTACTGCTCCAAAAAACGTATGAAGATGCGCGCATGCTATATCCTCCAATTTTACCAAATTAGCCAATTCGCAGGACCGGATTATTTTTTTAGGTGACGACTTTCCAATATAAACAGGTTTAAATTTTTATTCCATTTTTTAGCCCGGATGTAGTCGCCCCATTAAAAATCCATTAGTGTTGAAAAATGTGTGGTCCAAATTTGTATGAACTTCTTAGCCGAATGCTCTTTCTTTTTTTCAAAAAGAATCGAAATTTTAAGATACTTCACCTTATCTTACGCTTATCAGATGATGATGATGATGATGAAACCGGATACAATATGAAACTTTTTTTCTCGAACGTTTTTCTCGACTCGTAGCTGCTTTATAGCCGCCCAGAGGTATGTAGGTATGTATCTTCTCCTTTCTCCTAAAATATTTATGTAAACCTTGTCTCCTCTCCTAAAAAATGCTCGCCTGGTTCTCTGGATCTGGAAATGGACTGGTCTCTTCTCGAACTAGTTAAATGGGTGTACTTTTTTTCTCTGGGCTGTTTGGGTCTAGACTGGATTTGGGAAATCCTTTTTTATCTCTTGGTCCATTTCTATATTTTCTGGCTAAAAATTTGTAAATCGATTAATCGAATTTTTCCCTCCCACGCACTCCTCCAGTCGTTAGGGGTTACCATACAGAACCTTTGGAGTGGCGGGTCCTCATTTTTCTCAGTAAAGCTGAACTTCTGGAGATCCCTCCTTTTTCTTAGAAAACCTTGGACCATGGACCAAAATATTTTATATTTTTTTTGGCTTTTTTTATTGGACGATGCAATAACCGCGTCACGGTTTGCATGTAAAGCTGCCCCTCAAATATACCTCAGTATAAAAGAAAACCTCCTCTCTCTCTACCTTTCTTTCTTGCTAGTAATTCGAGTGGTTGTCAAGGTGATGATGGTTTATGGTGAGATGAATTATAAGGGTCGCTTTATTATGATGACTGATGATTTTAAGATGAGAAAATACGACGACATAGATGACCGATGAAACACTGAGTCACAGTGTATGAGTGAGCTTATCTCTCTCTCTTCTCTTATCTAAAGAGCTTATCGAATTATATAATACTATATATAATATATATATTATGTTGAGAAGTGGTGGTTTGGTGGTGGTTATAAAATATTATGTTGGTGGTTGTATAAGAATGCCGAATATAGCCTGGTTGGGTTGGTGGGTAGATTTTGGGTAGTGGTTGATTTTCGGTTAAAACCAGAAAATATAAAAATCAGGGTGCGGATTTTTAGGTGTCCAAAAAATACTCGATAAATACTGAGAAGACATTTTGGTGAAACTTTTTAAATATAAATTCCTAAGCCCAGTCAACCGGACTTCCAGAAAGTATACAAAAAAAATTGTAGTCACCGTCC
>JAQFZG010001070.1:0-23982 GCA_034695465.1 Entomobrya nicoleti | reverse complement strand
TAATGAAGTAAAGTGAAGTCATCTTGATTGTATTTAAAATGCAACTCAACAATGCAGCCGTTTCATTGTACTCATCATCTAACCTTTTTATAAAGAAAGAGCAATGTTCGTAATGAAACTCGTCGTGTATTGTACCCATGAATCATGAATTTTAAATTGCATTGTGCACAGTACCTCCCCTCATTTTTTTCAAACTTTTGGTTACTGTTCCTTGTCTAGATAATCATACAATCACAGGTAGTGTAGGTGGCTGGCAGGTGATCGTTTGGTTTCTTGAGTTTCGTGTGAGTTTCAGCCAGCGTGTAGGTTAAACCGGCAAACAGATAATAATATGAGCACATTGAACTACAACAACACTGCCTAAAATGCCATGTAACATGTTAAACTGTCTGCAAGTTGAGAGATGCATAATGCAAAATACTGCATCTCATTGGGCTTCATTTCATTAATGTGAACAAGACAGCGTATTACATGTATACCCAACAGCATTTTTTTATCTCCCACCTCAAATATACCTGTTGAAATACGTTTACTCTTTCGCAGCCACAGGATATTTGGCTATTTTTCATCTTCACCAGGAAAGGAATCTCGCCTGACAACTTTTCTAGACATTTTACTATTGAAAAACTCTCTTTCTTGTTTGTTATATGCATTTGCATTCCAATTCAAGCCTACAAAAAGGGCAACAATTCTTTTCCACTACCGCCATGTCATCACCACCGATTGCTGGCTTTTGTAAAGGTGGTGGTGATGCTGACGATGTTCTTCTGCTGATCAGATTGTCGCAAAGCCAACAAAGTCTGTGTAATCCTGTCAATAACTCATTCTTTTTTCCTTTTCCGCACACATCGCACCGACTGGAAATACTATGTACTTTTGGAAAGGAATGAAAGAAATCTGGTAGCTTTTATTCATGCTTCAACAGGAGGAAAGTCTTCTGTAGTCTTGTTTGAAGGTAGACAGATAATATGACTAATGGTCTTGTATGGGAGGTGCCAACAAGCTCTTTTTATTTCTTCATAAGGAAAACCTACATACATGTGTGTATAATGCCATTCCAATTCCACATCATCTCCAAGAAATAAAGAAAGTCAGATAATATGCAGGCGGACAATGCAATGACAATATTACGGAAAGAAAGATATAGAAAAGTTGTTGGAATTGGTACAATATCCACCAAAAAGCGGAAGAAGGTAATGTACTGTGTAAAAGTTATGTAGACTTTGCTCTCGCCGCGTTGCAATAACATTCTTTGACTTTTGGATGATAATGATGATACAAGAAAGTCTTTATTGAACTCAAAAAGAATCACAGTAACTGGCCATTGCTCTATGAGAAGGTACAAGTTTTTCGTTTCAAGAGGAAATATCACTTCTAAACTAATGTAACATTAATGGATACGTTCTTGACTCTACTTCTTTTTTGGTATGTCATAGTTGGAAAAAAGATACCAATAGAAGCTTCTTATTTCTCCATACATTCATCATAATCATAATGCTCTCTACTCTCTCTACTTTACTAAATCCGCAAACAACGTCCACCACCCATTCGTGGACAATAAACCGTTTGTCATTTTTTGTCTCCAGCACGAGCGTTAGCAGCACAGAATAGCGAAAGTATCAACTATTCTGTCTCAAAATCTATTCATGCCTCATGACTTTCACTGAGGGAATTCCTCTATACACTCAGCAGCCAGACATAATAATACATAATTTGTAATTCCTTTCCTTTCTTTAGCTTTTTGTGTGGACTTTTATGATCAGCTTAACTCTTAACTTACATACAACTTGTGATTGTATTGTGAACGGAGAACATAGAACTTTTTCTTTTGTAAGTCAAATACAAAAGAAAAATAGGAAGAAAAGCAGTTCAGTGGCGTGTAATAAAAATAAATAGCAACTTTGACTTACCCGGCATGATGATGGTGATAATTTGTGTAAAGCTGTCTTGACTTTAGAAATAGGGCGAATTTTTTTCCAAAAGAATGGAATAGAGAGTAAATGGAAATTTTATACTTTCTTTACTTTGAAAGGATGTATTAAATCCTAAATTAATCACACACGAAGTTCAAATAATGAAGTTACTCTCCAGAAGAAAATTGGTCTCCTTTTTTGCACAAAACGAATCACAGGTATTAGCTATAAATTTAAAAAATAGAAAAAAAAATTCAGTCACTTTTAAGCACAAGAATGAATGATGATAAATACTCACGAACGAAATGACAGCAAATGCAAACTAAAGTGCTAAAGACAATAGTTTTGCTGCTTATATTTATTTTCTTGATTAAACTTTTTTTATAATAAATATTTGCAATGAAATGAAAGACATGAATTAGTAATCCAAATATTTGAAATATATGGTCTTAGAAGTTCTATGTTATGTGATATGATAACCCACCCACTTCTACTTGTTATTGTACGTACACAAACCTTAGCATGGCATGGTAAGCAAGAATCACAGAAGAACCGGTATAACAAATATCAACATAACATACGTACACACACGAAGAGTCAAAGTCAAAGTATTACTCATGTATATTTTTAAATCTTAAGAGATAGATAGCATGTTATGAAGAATGTATATACATTTACAAGAGCTTAAACAAAAGTTAAAACTAGTATTTTTTATTTTCTGTGGTAGTTGAGTTGGATTGGATTTATGCCAGAAGTAGGAAGATATATACTGTCGTTTGTTGCATTCAATACAAAGTTATAAGTGCAATCGTTCTAATAAATACGTGATAAGTATTACTTCAAGACGGAAAATGCAAGATAAGTATGTGATATGTAGCACAAACGATTTCTTTGTATGTCGAATGCTTTTGCAGTATGATTTTTTTTGCACAGAGAGACGTCTTTCTACACTATCTTGTATTAGCAAAAGTGCATATGTATTTAAAGGGCTGCAGTATGAAAGCAGTGCAGTATCTGTATTTGTAAAAAAATGATAGTATTTTCTTTGGAGATTCGGAAGCCGTATCTTACCGATTAAGATGCTTTTACACGATTTCGCAAAATTTTGTTGGCAAAAATCCTGAGGGATGATTATGTATGAAAAACAGCACAACGTGTGGATGAACTTCACTGTCAAAATGTCAATGACAAGCTAGATGACAATTTCAACTATTTAATTAGAACGAAGACACGAAAGAGCAATTGTACGCAACTTGTGAATATGAGAAATTCTAAAATCAGAATGGTGAATATAGAAAGAATGTTTTATAAAATGGTTGAAAATCAGTTTCCTCCCACAACAAAATATCCAAATTGTTTGTTTAAAGCAATACAGCACCTGGCACAGTAGTATGTAAAGCGAGTCTTAGCTGGTCAACCGGTCACATACCTATATACGCTGAAAGATATAAGCCTAATTATTTTATTTTCAAAACAATTTAAGATGTTGTGCGCTGCGCTAGTAAAGTATTATACCCATCATTTTATGATTTTACAGAGTGTGGAATGGGTAGGTTTGTAGGTACTATATGTGACCATGATTCTTGTAGGCTGAAAGTGTGTGTTAAGTCATCGTCACAGCCAGGTAAACTCGTATTTTGTTCATTTTAAACCCTGGTGTATAGCACGAATCACGCACTCTCAGTGTCTTCATTATCACAAAATTATACGATTTTGTTGAGAGAAAATGTTATATAACATCTATATGAGAATATAAAAAACTTCTTTAAGTACAGTATTATAGAAAAAAGGGTTGGCTCATCTTCACATGCCTGTTACTAATCTGCATAAAGATTATAATCGCTATACCGTGTCAGTACTCTGCAGAGTTTTGCATGAGGTCATCCAGAAAAAAAATAAAAACAAAGTTATTTGCTTCATTGCTTAACTTTGGTTTGTCTACATTGCAGTTGTGCCGTATGAGAATTATGTTGTAAAGATTATATTGTTTTTTAAACATCACAACAAGTCATATACAAAAACATTGTGTAATCAAATAAGACTAGATTTGTCTAATATGAAAGCATATTAATTGTCAGTATTGTTAATAATTATCGCATTAGCACAGTTTTTTCTAGAACTGCTGATTATGGGATATGTGAATGACATTCTTATGGGTGACGAATTTTCTGGAGAAACCACAACAAACATATGGATCCAATACGTTTGTTACAAAACTTCAACTGTATTTAAAATGTGTCTGATTCATCTGCACGAGGTATACTTGAAAAATGGTTATGTCTCTCTTGACATGAATAACAGCAAAATCAAGTACGAAACATTTAGTGACACATTTAGCTGGACAAATTTGGTCATAAATTTATTGCATAAAAAATGGAGATACAAATATGAAATATGCTGAGTCAGTAAAATGCAGTTACTAATAATGCCGTCATCTTGTCATGCTTTTTATTATGAGCAACTAATTAACATATTTTTTCAGCTATGGAAAGATCCATAAATCTTATATTACTGCCACTAAAATAAATATGAGTAATCAAATACACTCAATCAATACAACTTCATTTATCAAAGCGCGTCGTTCTCTTCTTGTGACAAATACGCCAAATCTCGACGTGTATTTGAGATTCTTGACTTATGGAAGCCACTACGTCTTAAGATGTAAGAGAAAAATATGGCAGGTTTGCTTCATATTTACATCTCATTTTTCTCATGACTATGTATCATTTGATTTACTACGTCCCATTTTATTGCAACGTCACAATGCCTAAATCTAGGTGTTTAACCCCATTGATTTTGATTATAATACCTGATAACATGACTGTTAAAAGTAATTTATACTACATTGATTTTAGGGGAAATAATCTGAATGTTCATCGTAAGTGATCTGCTGACAAAGTAATGCTTCCAACGTTGACATTTCATTTAATTAATCATATCATCAGTCAAATAAATAGTAAGTTCACTTGCACTAGGTTCTGCGCTTTGAATTGTTTTTTTTTTGTCTTTTATATTAATTTACTCAGCCGGTCCTTCACTCCCAAAAACTCCTGTCTTCAGCCAGATACTTCTTTTAGTATGCCCACACATCGCAATAAAAATTTCATATATATGCAAAGAAACATCGATGGATTGTGAAGATAAATATTTATTGAATTCTTGTCTTTAATGGACGAGGTGAAAGACTTGTATACACCTTTATGGAGCATATAGTGTTTCATTTTTCTAATCATTAAGCTATATCAAGAACAACTCTAATGGAATACGCCAAATCGCCAGCATATTGGTTACAGCTACAGCTTGTTTGGGAGTAGGTTTGCATGCCGCCTTGCATCCATTATTAGATTATTACCATGATTGCTTCAGATGCATAATAGAATGTTGATTTCTTTTTCCTAATATGCTTCGATAAAAGGATTAAAGAAATGTTAAGAAGTTTATCCACATACATTATTGATTAACAAGTAGCACCTCTCATTCGTTCGTCATGAACTAGAATACGGTATTACTGCACATGTGCAACAATGCTATGATGGTCATTTATTTCAAGGACAAATTTTAAATATGTAATTTAGAATATAGCACTTTTATTTTATTTTCATTGTACAATTTTACATTGATTTTACGCATGGTTGAAATCGTTATAATACTGTAATTTATCTATAATCGCTGAGACAAAAATATAGGCATATCAGACCACTTGAAAAGCATACTTTGTGTGAAAAATTTCGTATAACTATTTAAAAACAAACAAATCTTTTAATCAGACCAAAGTTTTTAGAGACTAAAACGTTCGGCTAAACTTTTACAAATATTTCACTTGCAGTTTAGTGTCTAATCCAAAACTAGCCTTAATACTTCCACCAACTTGGCAATGAACCACCCCACAAGGGCTTTTCTTTGTCCTCGGTAAAATTTTGCCTGTAAACTTTTCATATTTTAGAAAATATTCAATAATGCCACAATCTTGAATTTCTGTATTAATACAATGAAGCTCCACTGGAGTGGGGCAATATGCCACATCGGATTTTACTCGGACTTCCACCACCGCGGTGAAAGGTATTTCCACGTTGTAAACCCAGTTACAAAATCCAGTTACATTTGCTGATCCATTTGGGTCAAGTAAAAGCTTTTGCTTTATGGGGAAATTTCGTTCTTGGTTTACACACCACTGCGTATTGGTCAGCTTATCAAATTTAAGAGGTTCCAATGATGAAGCTGCTTGTTTTAAAAAGTCGCAGTCGATGTCAATATTTTCCTCTTGAAAAACTTTGAAAGATTGTAGAAAGCGAATTACAATATTTTCATTGAGGGACACGCTTTCATCAATATGAACATGGGGTTCACTCGTATCATTTAGAAGGGTTATCTCTTCAGTAACTCTAATAGGTATACTGGCACTTTGAAACTCTTCTGGACTCGGCAACTCATACTCAAACTTGCAAACCTTTGCTTGTAAAACAAAATTAGCCGGTCGGAAATTCCATAAAGCGTCCTGACGGAACTTGCCTTTGGGTTGGTAATATTTTACATCTTTGGTACCGATTTGCATTAGCTGCCCGTTAGTAGATGG
The DNA here is from genome assembly GCA_034695465.1 of Entomobrya nicoleti. Lineage (NCBI taxonomy): Eukaryota > Metazoa > Arthropoda > Collembola > Entomobryomorpha > Entomobryidae > Entomobrya > Entomobrya nicoleti. Next base: position 17,496 of record JAQFZG010001070.1, on the reverse strand, counting down.
CTGATTGGAGAAAGTGACAAAGTTAACGCTTCTTCTTTCATCGCTATTGTGGATAGTGAAGTAGTCGGGTAGTTCAGAAGGCTCAAAATGCCAGAGGGATGATGTATGCATTGTTGCGCCAGGTTTGTAGTGTTCTGGATGGGTTAAGTCTAGTTCCAAATATCTGCAAACAATCCATTAAAATTAAATACACAACAATAGTCTTGTCGTCAGCAAGACTCCCACTAATCTTTGGACGGCAAATATAACTTGATGTACGATAAAGCTAGTATTGGCGTACTGTATCTTCAACTTGAAGAACAAGTGGCCAAAAATGTTATATGTATTTTATCAGTAGATCACACATTGTTACCTTCCACCCCAACTCAAGGAGTGACTGTACGTCAATATCCCTTCCGGAAGACTCAAAACTTTCATGAAGTAGTCGTTTTCCCCTCCCTCACCTGCAGGTAGAATAGTCCACAGTACATGATCACGATATATTGCTCCCTCTTCGTAACTTTCAGTGTCGTGAAAGCCGATTTGCATCAAAGTCGTATCTTCACGGGGTTCAGGTTCATAGGTCACGTAACAATTTGGTATGCTTTTCACAGAAATTGTGTAGTAAAGACCGACGTAAAGGTTAATTTCCTTGTTATTGTTTGCTCTAACTCGTTCGAATTTTGGTAATTCTGCCATTTTTATGACTTTGTTTGAAGCACTCTGATATTTACCTGATTTACACAATGAACAGATTTGCTGCAAAAATGAGACTGTACTGTTGATCTAGAAAAGGGGAACAAGTATTTCAAAGTGCAGAGATTTGTAGAAAGTTGCCAGCGTGTATAAATATATGTGTCCATATGAAAGAAAAGTACCAGCATTAATTTTCAGATAACTTATGAGTGAATCGGAAGAGGAAAAATTCCAACAAATTTCTTGTGGTTTGTTCAGTTTTATCATTGCTGACGACAAACAAAACTTTTATATTTTATATTATGTATACGAAAAGTTTTCGAATAAGTTTTTATATTATGTTTCGAGTACGTATAGGTAATAATGGGTAACATTCTCAAATGTTCAGTCTCAGTCTGACGCACAATAATACGACTTCATATCGTGTAACGGAAAAGAGAATTATGTTACTGTACCATAACTCTTTTTTTGTCATAAGCTCCAATGCTTCCTCTGTTTTCCTGTTTGGATGTTAGTTTTTTTTTCACTCGCGAAAACAGTTGACCTTGCACTTCAAATGAGCTATAAATATACCTTGGATTTGGAGAGCCGTCCAAATGTTTACCGTGTTGCATTTTTCGGTGAATAATGTTAATGTACAGCGCATAAACGTCAAATTTTAAGTAGAGAGTAATTGCTGATCACGACATAGACTGGTGGACCAGAGACAAGGACTAACAGCTTTCCACGGGCTCTAATATTTCATGCCAACCATTCAAGGATAAAAGTTGGACTTCAATTTTAAATGCCATTTATACACAATAGGTACACAATTTGCTGTGCGGAGGATTTAAAAAATGAGTAATGACACAACCGAAATTATAGGTAAAGAATAAAATCATCATGATAAATGGTCATGCCGTAGTGTATTTACAAAAATGAATCGATTCATTCTCATGGTTCGAAATAGTAATATTTTTGAGCGTAAAATAAAATGAATTGCAGTCACATAATTTTCAGATCGTCATTTTATTTAAAACATTTGCGTAATTTTCGCAGCCGCAAGTCAACAACTTTTTGACTCTATTTCTAAACAGGCTAGGTCAACAGTACAATTACATATTTCACAGTTGTTTTATATGACAGCTAACGGAAATACAATTTTTGTGTATATGGATAATTCATCATAAAAGAATCTATAGTCTATATAGTCGTCACAATAATAGTCTCTTTCTTCCGGCAGGAAAACTACAAAAAATTCTTCTCCTTCTTCGACTTCATTATCTTCACAGGAGGAATAGCCATTCTCAAAACTAGTTGCAAGAAAAAATCATCGATGATTTTCAACTTGGTCTTTGTTCTTGCAAGAGAAGCAATCATCACCCATCATCATCATCACCACCACACACTTTGCATATAGTGCACTTTCGGTATTGTTACGCTTACTTTCACTCTTGTTTGCTCAACAACGTGTCAATACTATTTGTGTAAGTATTTCTAAATAACAACAATGATTTTTTTTTTCAGAAAATTACAATTCTCCACAACACATCATTCCTCCTTGATACAATAAATTTTGTTCATCTAATAGATCTATATAATTTTTGCTCACTACATTCAATTTAAGTATGTACTTTAAACATGTGTACTACTTTTTTATGTATATTATGAGATCACATCTTTATTATTCATTGCAACAATTCCCAATAATATACCCTTTCATATTACGAATTTCATGGTTTATAATTCAATTTGGTGTTGGTGGACATGTTCTCCTGTTCATTGCTTGTTCACACATTTCGTTTCTATTCTTCTTCTTTTTTATATTTTGCTTGACCAATAGTGAAACAAGCAGCAATTCAACTAATACTATAAACTCGTTCAAGCAAATTGCGAATAGATATTTTTTGAATTTTTAAAAGTATTTTTTTATTATATTGTAAAACGTATATTGGTACCTTTAAATTAACAATTTTCCAGTAAACTTATTCTATTAAAAGTTTTACACAAAACATTAGGAACAAATGTATATCAACATACTAGTAAAACACAATCACAACACAAAACATGTACATTTATTTGAATAAAAGTTTGCAGTTTAATTAATGATAATTTCAGCATCGGTGATGTTGAATGAGTAGATGTTTAATAAGTAGAGCAGCAGCTTCCCTTTTTTAGTAAAACTCAATTGCTGTCAAAGATGATTAATTTTGATCATTTCGTTGGTTCTTAAATTTAGATCTTTTTGATTTTACTGCTGGATCTGATATTACGTAGTTGAGAAAATGAAATATTTATCAAGAAGCTGAAAACTGTAGCCTCAGATTTAGTTTTTGCTGACTTTCATCGATTATAGCTTCAATGCGGACAGTTAGCATTACTTAACAAATTGGCTCTTTTATGAATGTACTTTTTTTAAAAGAAACTTGCGATTCGTAAATATAGAGTTTTTTTATAATGCTCGGATTTGTAAAAATGCTTAAATCTATATGTCTTTTCAGACAGAATATCATTTTCTGCAGGGTTACAGAAATAATGTATCCATCTAAAAATAGTTAAATTTCATTTTTATTTTGGTTTTAATGGTTTTGAGTTTTGAATTTGAACTACAAGAGTTTAAAACACAAAAAGAGTACTCAGACACTATTCAAACATGTCACATTAACAAAGTAACACTTGAACTTTCACTTTACACATGACATCATCTAATTATATTTAATTTACGTGCTTTGTCAGTTTAAGATGCTGTTTTGCATCGCCAATAAAAACTGTTTTATTGCTACATTAGTAGTTACCCAAAAACGATAGTTTTTATCACTTGATTCGCCATCCTTTATAAAGGATGAACAATGAATGGAACCATTGTAGATTAAAAGAAAATAAGGAAATTCCATTTGAAAATCGTAGCTTTTTGCTTCAACGTTGTTAATAAAAGTAGTTTATCCAGACACCTAGATCGGTTTTTAGATGAATTATTGGCCATTTTTCTTGCTGCAAATAACCTTATAAATAAGTCAAGCAGAATACTGAACTGCTGTGATTTATGTCGTGAGAAGATATAGCAGTAAAAATGCAGCATGCAAATTTTTGCCAATTTGGAAATAAATCGACTTCAATCGATAAGTGATTAGTTGACTGAAGTGTAACGAAACGCATAATACACAAATTTTAAAGGTGAGTTCAGTAGTAGCTTTGTTTTTTGAAGAAAATAGTTCACTTCTACATCATATTTTTATTAATTGCATCTCTCTTACATCTAACTTGTAAGTAAGTTTACGCGATTGAATTCGTATATCAGTTAAAAGTTTGTTTTAAGCATTTCAATTTTCACGCAGGGAAGATTTGAAGAAGTATTTTAAGTAGATAGTTTAAAATAGAATTTTTTTCTAAGGTTGGTTTTTTTTCTCAGCATCTAATTATCCAATTGACGTTCGAGGCTGCTACAATAAGCAGTCTGAAAAATTTGGCTATACGAGCCAATAATTTCTCGCACCTCCAAAAATGTTTTTCTTATTAATTAATAATAAAATTAGTAATACACATAATCACACGGGAGTTTCTGAGCTGTATTTCGAATTCTTGTGGGAAGAAACCATCTGTTGGGAAAGAATAATAACATGGAAATCATAGAATGAAGAAAAATGGAAATGAAAGATAACGGTTTTAGATATTTAGTGTTTGTTTAATTGTTTTTTTAAAGTTCACGATGCAATTTCGTATCCTTTTTCATACTTAAATAGGATCCCTTAAAAGTTACATTATGAATTGGAAATAATAAGCTTTAAGTTTAGAGTCTACGAACAACCAAGCCAATTAATTGTAAATTATATTTTTGTATATTTTAAGAATATGTATTAAAATTACGTATACGCTCTGCTCATAACAGTCATTTTCTATGAGAAATTTGCGTGATCTTTTTAACAAGCTTTATTTGTGTGCTAATTATACTTCTTGCTTATAAGATACATTTATACATAATATGCTATACAGCTATATATGCAGTTTTCAGACTGAAGACACCGTAAACAGTTGGCATTTTAAAACTTTGCAACTTCAAAACTTTCGTTTTAAAATGGCTTGTCCTGAAATCGCTCTTATGTGATTATTCTTCATGTAAACACTTTTAATATGCATTTATCTTGCCATGCATTTTTTTATTTAAAAAAAATTACATTTCGACTATGTGGTGGGATGAATTACGTATTCGTTCAAGCCAAAATTGACTTTTGTACTAAAATTAGACTAAAACTCACAACTACTGATGCCTCCAATTTTACATAGTCTTCTCATCAAATAAAGTTGTAAGTCATCATGACCATCATCATCATCTCTCGAGTAGCAACTCGGTTCTTGAATAATCCACTTGTTCACTTTTATGGATTTGGAATTCCGACCTATAGTTATATCAAATGGAAAAAACTTCAATGAGAAAAAGACTCAAACTTTGGAATGAAACGGGGGACACGTTTCTCTAAAATAGAATCATCTTTTTTGTTTGCAAGTGTAAAAAAACATTTGAATTGAGAATCAGGTCTATAAAAGGGAAATCTCATAAACAGCAGCAAAAATAGATAGCAGATATTCTTTTATTAGAGAAATGAGCTGATCTTAAAACAATAGTAATTAGTAGTAAATTTTTAACGAGTATAACCGGCGTTTACGGCGTCTTAAATGAATAGATAAACTATAATTTAAAGTCAAACTTTTACCGTTAGCACTTTTCTAAAAACTCTCTTATCTATTTTGATTCTATTAAACTATATTACGAAAAAGGTTATTATAAAAGTACCAATTTACTACATGTTTAACAAACGGATGCAAAAGTTCAAGCAAAATGTTGATTGGTGCGTATACTACTTGGACATGTGCGATCTTACTGGACAATCCGATAGTGTTCAAGGGTCAGGTGGCGGTGGAGAACTACTACCGCTACACTAATACATAATTTTTGAGAAACAAAATATCGCACAAGTCAAGTATATTATTATGCGACACAAACTTGTGCTATATGTACAGCATGAAATTTCATCAAGCAATCAAAACGCCAGCAAACCTTTAATAATACTGGTTTTTTATTCAATCAGCCAATGCTAAATAAACAAGTAACTTACATACTAATTACTTTAATTTTTTTCTCTTGTAAAACAGAATTATCTTGACGGATGAGTGTTTATGTATGTTTTAAAAAGTCAAAATGTTTTGTAAATATTTCGATTTTTCGTAAAGTATGTGGGATTTCCCGAAAAAAATTAACCCAAGGTTTTAAATTGGGAATGACAAAAAAATAGGTGAAAATGATATTGGTAGATATTGGTAATACAAATGCGATGTTTATTGATTATGTTTTTTCAATTAATTCGTGTTTTTCATTGCTACATCTTATATTCTAAAGTTCCCATAAAACTAGTAAATACGATACAAGTAATTTTACACGTCATATTTTTTGCATATACAAGTCGTGGCGATGAATTTAAGAGCGATGTTATAAATGTTTTGCCAATTACGAATAATCTACAGTAATAAATTCAGTATATATTTTTTATCACGTCTACAGTCACTGTGTTTTTATCAATACCAATCAAAATAACGAAACAAAGAGTTTATAGAATGCAATCCTGCATATTTTTTTAGCAGAAGAGCGTCTTTGTACTCTCTAAAAATCTTAATTATTAATTTCAAAAAAAAATTGATTCGTCTTAAATGTCGTTGTATTTTGTGGTTTGTTTGCATAGAACATTTATATCATTCGAAATATGACGTTGTGTTTAATTTTTTTTACTATTTTTTGTATTCCAATAGTATTTCAGTATTTTCAGTGCTCAAAGCAGACTCATATGTATAGGTTTTTTTATAATCAAAAGTTTTATGTTTAGACATCACATTCAACATTTACAGCTATGTATATTAACTACGCGTTTTTTTTGGTGTGAAAACCACGTCAGTTCCAAAAGGTTTTTTTATTACTTTTCACGGTAACAAGGTAAATTGAGAATAAAAAATGTTCAATGTATCTTTTTCAATAAAAATTGAAGTATGTAATAAAACATAACACAATATAATTTGTTTTCTATAAATATCAAACTATAAATATTATTGAAGGCGTTAATTTATAATGATAATCATATAGTAAAGCTTATATAATGGGTTAAAGTGTTAAATTTGTCAAACAAATGCAATGCCATCAAATTCTACATTCTAAATAAACTAATCAATCATGTGCTTGCAATGAATGCATAAAAGTCAACTAATGTGACATACAACGGGACAGTTTGCTTTAATTAGACATGTCTTGTTTTATATTATGGTAGTCGGATAACTCGGGACGATAATTATAGTATCGTTTAATTTGAAGTTCACGATTTTTGTTTAAATCGTTTTAACAACTAATTTAATTTGTATTGTAAGTCCTCTATTTTTGGCTACAAACTACTTTCCTAATAACAGAAAAAACGCATAATATATAGCACTACTACTTAATTAACTACTACAAGTTATATAAATTCAGTGTTAATTTTCAATTTTGGAGCAATTTCCGTCATTCACAAAATAAAACATGTTTTAAAATAATTTGTAGATTTCAAAAAAATTTGCTACTGTTTTTATTAATGACATTCTTATTAACGGGTAGATAAAATAAAATATTATATAGGAAATGATACAACGATAAATATATAATTATAATGGTACTGTAAATATAATTTTAAATCAATTTACCCAATAATAAGAATATTATGATATTTTCGCTATTAATTATTTTACTGTTTAAGGATGAGACTGACGTCAAAGAGCATGCTCTACCTTAATGGTAATTCCACCGTGGTGGTGATCTTCCTCCTCTTCTTCACACATTGTTGATAAACGACGTTTCTCGTCGTCTGTCAAGGCATCCTTCTTGTTTCCACGTTTCCTTGCATTCTTTTCCTTACTGCGGGGTTTAGAGGAGAGAGAAAAGTAGAGATACAACACAATATTATATTCAGCAAATTAAAATTTTAGAAGCGTACATCGATATTCCTAAATTGTAACTTTAATGCAAAATGTAGCCCTACAATATAAATTCCCAAAATTGCAATGTGGAAACTGGCATAAATGAGGGCGACGGTGCCAAGTGCCAATACACTACGTCTTTGTGTGTATAGTATAGCGGGTTATTTGTGTGTATAACCAAACCAAACTAATATAATTAAATGAACCCATTTTTAACTAAGAACTAATTTATAAAAATTCACAAACAGTTAGTGAATAAACTATGTGTATATACTAAACTACGGAATATTTGTGCTGTTATTCAGCGTGTAAGAGAGCTACTTTCAGCCAACGTCACAGCCTTGAATCAGCAGTTGCTTTCCCAGAATAGTCTGACACCGTGACAGAAGGAACATTAGATTGTGAGCTGCTAATAAAAACCAATAATTAAAATTGTAAACTCATAAAATCGACATATTCCTCTACCAGTTTATTTTTTTAATAGTTGCAATGCAAACTACGGAAAAGCCATTCCGATTGTTTGAAAGAAAAATTATCTGCTTCAAATTTGACATGCAATAAACTTTTTAAAAAATGACAACAGCATGCATAAAAGTGAAAACATGTAATACATTCCATTCCATGCAATATCAAAGTGAAATTAGAAATGACTCACTATTAACTAGCCAAAAATGTACATTACGTTGCGTTAGACTTCGAAATTTAAAACCAAGTTAGTCAAAAATATACCAAGATGGTCGTAATAACACTATTTACTGGCAGGCCATTATGACGTTCTTGTTGCATTATTGGCCTAGAGTGTATAAGCACTAGTACTGAGGGAGGATAGTAAAGTAGTTGTAGCACTTACTGGTGAGTACTGTGTAACTTTAGTACTTTTTGAGAGCTAAAAATTACAGCTTTTATATAGCATTATATGCGATCCCAGGGAAAAAAGTGAAATGACTTACTTTTTATCCTTCTTGTCTTTTTCCTTGTTCGACGGTGCTTCTTTGGCATTTTCATTGTTCACCGTTTTCCACATCCCAGTTTTGTTGACCTCTTCAGTGATATTGACAGAACTAAGAGGTATTTTCATTACATTCCCGTTTGCCAGTGGAATTGCCAGGTTGCCCGATTCTCCAATTGCTAACTTCTGCACATTTTCACAATCAAACATATTTAACATTAGATCTCCTGCTGCAAAAAAGCTTTTGAGGTTTTGGCTACAAACATTATTGCAGAGAAAGCAGAAGAAGAATGAAGTAAACGACATAAAAAGCTCTACGAGTTTTTAACTTTGTTAATACTGCTTTACCGGATTAAGCTATTATAGCAAACATATTGTAGCCCTTGAATGAAAGATGGGGAAAGGTATCTCATAACATTTAAATATATTTAGTTGTTAAAAATGTAAAATAGAAAAGTAAGCACAGCTTGAACAAGAAAGTAAATACAGTATATTTATGATAACGGTGAATACACACACCTCGTCCACATCTCTCTTCTTTAAAGGAGGGCCCAATCCAGGAACGAACATACAAAGAAAGATGTGACAAATCGTGAAATCATTAGCACAGGCTTTTAAGTAAAAAGTGGTTTGGCTATAATCAGCAATTTTTTTTGCCAAAATACCAAATCGGTACAAATTACCGCGTTATTTTGGAACATTAAAACATTACGAAAAATGCTTCAAAATCTTTTAAAATTGATCTACACTTTATTTCTTTTCTCAAGATCATAAAATAACATTGATAACACTTAAATTTAGTTCAATTTTTCGTGCCCATGCAATGCATTGACAAATAAAATATTTAGAACAGCTTTTGAATTTTTTTTAAATCTCGATATGAAAGCATGTAATAATTATTTTATAGGAAGCCTGTTATTTTTGTACAGAAAATTAGCGGAAAAAACTTGAGAACCTTAAAATAATCTCTCATATAAAATTCAAATCAGGGAAAATCAGAAACCGAGGTAAAGTAAATGGCTTTGTCTAAAATATATCACAATAACCTTTTTTCAGTTTTATATGAAATATTTTTTTTACTACAAAAGCTTTACATTAATATCTACGGTAAAAAACGGAGCACATTTCCAAAAGTGATGATTGCTTTTACGCTAAAAAACTAATTCAATAAACAAACAAGACAGAAAAAACAAGAAAGTGAAAAATTCATTTGTGTCGTTTACAGAACAGGTGGTGGTATATGGTGATAGCTTTGCTGTTGATAGCTTCAGCTCAAATATTTTTAGTGAACAACATCAACGAGTATTTGAAAATGATAAAATCTACTCTACTGTTTAACACAGCAAAGGTATCAACTCACATCATGATGTTCCATCTCAGCTTTCTTTTGTGCTTCTTCCTCTTGCTTTCTCTTGGTACTTTCTGGCATGACATCGTCTAAGATTTTCAACTCTCGTTGTGTGAAAAAGAAGTCTAGCAGTTTTCTCACAACAATCATGACCACCAACTGAAATTGACATTTAAATTTGTTAGCAAAACAGTTTTTAATTTAAAAAAATAAATTAATTTTTTTTGGAATTCATTTTTTTAATAAATTTAAAACGCTATTAAAACACTTGGATTCTTGCAATATTTTACTTACCATAAGAGGAAACAGAATTGAGGTAGATTTAAAGGATTTAATTAACCAAAGCATAATTAAACAGGCCAGTTGAATTAACGTAAAGATGTGTACTTTCATCAGTGGGACCTATTTTAATTAAAGTAACAAATGTAAGCATTTTTAAACCTTGATACACCAAAGTTCATTTTCATTTGAAATACAAAAGTATTATTTACCTGTCTCAAAAACATGTAATCTGGTTGATATTTAGAAGGCATAAACATAATTAAAATTCTGTCAAAGAACTGCATTCCTTTCAACGAAGCGAAACCCATGTAGAGGAAGACACCATAAAGTACGGGCATTGGGATATGTTTCAGCAGCGGAGTAATTAAAACCGATAGCCCTATCATGAGGAAGATCCCTATATGCGTCATACGCTGCTCCCGAACTCCCAAAAATTGTGGCTTCTCACCAGGAGCTGCGGACTCGGATTCCATTTTCAATGAATTGACATGATTCATAGACAACACTGTTGCGGCAACAAACCATGGAATACCCATCACTGAACATATCATGATTAGAATGGCGAGTACAAACAAATCTAAATGATAGCCACATCCTTTCTGTAAATTCATGCAACAAAATAAAGTTTTAATGCTACTACACCTGTAAATATTACATTGTTTTTTTGTTTGTTTTTTCTAAATGACCAACCTTCAGCTTGTGTTCTTTACGATTGATGATGACTGCTGTAATCTGCTGATCCATAAATATCAATATACAAGCTAATAAAGCTGGCAGTGGAGCGACAAACAGTGTCCATACAGGGTTTCCTCCGAAGGGATTGATCATCCACCCACGAGCTGGTAAAGTTGGTTCGAATTTCTCAGGTACTTGAAGTTTCGGGGTATCCAGTCCCATAATCATATCAGCAGCAGACATACTAATGATGGCGATCACAACTGCAAAGTCACTTATTATGCAGCGCACCTAACAAATAATACATGTAATGATTATTTCAAGAATATACCAGTAACAATTCAAAAGTTAAGTATTTACCTTTGTCGGGAAAAATGCAGAGACTTTGAAATCCTTGAGCATGATAGAAACTATGAAAGTTCCCAAGAATAACAAGCACGACATCAGAAAAACGTCAGGGAAATATTTGCAACCGTCTCCCACGAGTTCTCCATAGTATGGCTACGCATTGTGACATTGATGGAAAAATTATAGTTTCAGTAAATCATGAAATCTTAACTCTTTTCCCTAGTTAAGATCAATAATAAACTTACAGCTTTTGTACACTCGGTGAATTTTACTTCTGGCCATGATAAATTTACGATTTCGGGATAACTTTCATTTGGCCTACACTCACAAGAGTATCCGAGTGTGTTGCCAGCATGCTTGTTAACGGGAAACTTTTTACCAATTTCGCCAACGTTCTTCACAGCCTTTAGCAAAAAACAATAAGTAGAACATATTATTTTGAATGAACTACATACATCACAGCTCCATTATTGATTATTTAATTACGTACCTCAACCATGAAAATCAGTGCAATTAGAGTAGCGAAATTTTCTTCTGTGAAACGAGTAATGTAGCAGACAAAAGCACTGGCATCCAGTGCCACAAGGATGATCAATATGACACCCACCCATAGGCCTATCCACAGTCTGAATTCCAAGTAGTTTAAGTCATGTCCCCTAAAAAAATTAAAGCATACATATGTGGACATGTGTGAGTAACATCATTATGAAATCGGCGAAGAAGGATAACGAATTAATCTGGATTGATTGACTCACTCGCAGAATTGCACCAGAATTGTTTCAAAAACTAATACAGGTCCTGTCGACCCGAGAATAGTTAACGGCTGTCCAGAAAAGAAGCCATAACCAAGTCCACAGACAAAACCCGACACAAGTGATTCTATAGCTGCCATATTATTATGCGTTGCCTTTCCCAGCAGGCCACCAAACGTAATGATTGGTGTCAAGCATGCAAAGTACAAGAACAACCAACTGGCTAAACACTGTGAAGAAATCGCATCTTTAAAATCCGATAGATACCTGATAATACAAAATCCCATATATTAAACCCAACCGCAATACAAGTAACAGTACTGTAGTCATCATTTAAATGAATTTAGATAAATCACTGACCATGGTGCCTTTCTCTTTATGTCATTAATTAAACCACCAAATAATCTTCCAGTTCTTGTCAGGCCGGATTCCTCACGTAATTTCTCCTCTTCTTCCTCTTCCCCGATTTCATCTTTTGGGGCATCCCCTCCTGCTCGCTTTCTAGGATCCTACACACAAACAGATTGACATGTTAATAAAGAAAATATAATTTTATTGATTGACTTGCCAAAATGAAAAGCTTTTAACCCACTTGTGATGGAATAGCAGCAGGAGGTTCGATTCGTATGCTTGGATCCCATTCTCCTGGAGGTAAAACGGTAACGGCATCCAGAAACTCATCAACTCCAGCCAAGAGATGACCTCGATTCTTCGCTTTGTACGCCACATCATGGAAAACCTCATCTGACATTAAAGTGGCCATGGCACGGCCAACTTCATGATAACGACTTATGCCACCCTAAATCCAGGAATCATTTAAGCATTTGTCAGTCTCGTCCGTAATTTGCCATAATTTTCTTCTCCCATTTAAAAAAAACATTGGATGCATTAAAAAGTAGTTCTTGTACCATTGGCCCGAGCAAAACAAACAAAAAGCGTGTTGGAACGGGTACTTCAGTCAAATCCCCCAAGTGTACCGACTGAGAAAGGCGAACAAAGGCTGAAAGAGGTTTCTCCAGAAAGTCCACCTCTCCAACAAGAATATTTGAAGCTTCCGCTCCCGGAGGAATCTTTCGCATGAAATGCGTGTTTCCCTGTATATTTCCAAATAGAAAATTCAAAAAAATATATAATGTAAATATTTTAACCATTTCTATTGGCAAATCATGCAACAAAGCTACCATTTAATTTTAATTTAATTGTCAACCTTGTTATGATGACCGTCCCCATTTTCCAGATTTCCACCACTTTGATTTCTGCCCAAAGAGCCTCCGCTGGGGCTTCTTTCAATGTTGGTTCCAGAAGAAGGCTCCACAGTTGGAACATTGCTGCCACCTGTAGAATTACATTGAAATTGACTTTTAATTGAGTCTGTTCATTGTGTCAGCATAAATTTATATTACAGTGTTCCAATTCCAAATTTAGTACAAATATACACATATACACAATATAATTCATAAACAAGAAGGCTACACAAGAAATTCTACAACAAAATTTCAATCAATTTAGTCATTTCAGTTCACTGAAACTTGGCCAAGGTGTAAGGAAGTTAAATCAAATACAAACTGACAGAAAACTCATCAAGAATTGAGATTAGTTTTCCTGGTTAGTAGTCAACGGTCAAGTGAAAGCATTTTAAATACATTTTGTGCTTGAGATACAAAATTGGCAAGTTGTTATTTGATTAAACGAACGTTATATTGTTAAGCATACTACGACTCGATTGCACAACTCAACTTAAGCATCAACAAAGGCGTTAAAGCGTTTTTCACAGGATATTTTGTTTTATTTGCACTTGACAAGCATTTCAAAAAGAGTACATAAGTTGCTACCATTAAATTGATTTTGAGTGCAGTGGAGCATGGAAATGGAATCATGAGTTAGACATGTTAACATTTTCTTCCTGAAATCAAGTCACTATTTTTTCCAGAAAAATACTTCAGCCAATATTTTTAAAGTGTTAAGAGGAGATAATGATCATACAACTGGTATATATAAAAAAAATTATATAAAGTATAAAATATATACTCTGATGACGAACGACTACAATGAATCGATTTTACAAGTTACATTATCACTAAAATCGTGTCATTTGTCCCATTTCTTCGTATTTTATATTTATTTATCAAGACACAAAATCAGCGCTGAAAGCTCCAACACGATAAAGTGTAAATGCTTCCAGCATTTATTGACTTTACCTCAAAAACGAAATTCTAGGGATGAGGACGACGTGGGTAAAGAGTAAAGGAAAACAAGCCTATTATCCAGAAAGATAAAGTTCGTTCACACTGGGAGCAAACATGTGTAGATGATGTGATTTTCCAGAGTGAAAGTAGGGAAGAAACATGGGAAAGTTTTTTTTTTGTTATGACGTACTTATACATACAACAACGTTTCATGGCTGTTAATGTAATGGAAGGAGTAAAAACGTACAAAATGATATTTTGTGGTTAGTCGGTTTTCTGGTACTTAGTAGATATCTTAATAACATACCTTCTTTGTTACATGTTATATCGTGCTAGTAAAAGTAGTAAGTTGTATTGTTGAGAAAAAGAGAAAATAGAAAACACACGCCTGTTATTAATATCACGAAGTGGCAACACAAAAGCAACGAAAAATGTTTACCAGGAATAGAAAGAAAGCGGCCCAGGCCCAGAGTTTTAGGAAGAGAAGTGGATAAACTATCCACAATTGATGGAGAATCTAACGTAGTATCACCGCCAATAACTGCACCTATGCCTGTGTCTTCGACTAATAGTAAAAAATTGTAGTCTCAGTAAAATTTACTCGTTTTTTTAATGCTTAAATTTTATTTTTATTAGAATCTACACGTTTATTTACTGTACGTAAAAAATTATCCATATCAGGAATCAGGGCTCAAAAAGGTCATGCATTTTGTGTTCGGGTCAGAAGAAAATGTTTGTAATTTGATATTAAAGTATGTTTGATTCTTATCACTATTACATTAATCGAGTTACATATTGCGTAATTCAGGTCAAACTATTATACAATTTTTCGGGATTAGCTTACGCAATATTCATGTAATCAAAGCCCTCTAACTCATCATCAGTATTCTCAAATAAATAGAACACTAAAGAAGTATTTTGCTGTGACATCATTTTATTTTCGAAATGAACCAGACTAATGGAAAATTTAGTAAATTGACCGATTTGGCTATTCTGCACCGAAGTAGGGAATTCATTTATGAGGTTCTCAAAGGAAGGAGGACGGAAGCCGATTTTACATTATACGCCCAGACCAACCTTAATTAGTATACTGATATGATGAAGCTACGAATGGTTTCGAAGTTTTCAGTACAAATATTTATACGTATGTATAATAATTCGAAATTTCTGTGCGATCTCTTTTGTTTGTAAAAACATAGAGTTTGGATGGGACATCGATTTATTTGTATTTTTCCCTCTCGTACTTAACTCAGCTTTATTTACGTTTTCAATAGAAGAATATCCGTCTTTCTTATTTTTGCCTTTCAACTTGAATCCGCCTACACAAAACCAAGTTTGTCTTAACAATCCCAGATAGATGAGCATATGTACTGTATATTTAATTTGTTTGTGTATTCGATGTGAGCTGGTTTTTAGTTAGAAAGTTATAAATTCTAGCATTCAAGTTTTTTATTTGTTTATTGATTTGTTTTTGTATACTCCTTAACCTAATAGCTTGGATATATATGCATTTGAAAGGTTTACAGTTTCAACTTTCTCTAATTGTTCCGGTAGCATTTCTGGCTGAATCGATGATGGTTGATTTTCCATGTCCAACTTTTCTACATTTTGGCATTTACACGCATACAGCTTTATAACAGTAAAAGCATTCTTTCTCTACTTGATTTGGCATTTTACCTGTAATTTTTGTTCTGTAATAAGCAATAGTTAAAATTAATAGCACAATAATTACATTTCTTTTGCAATTACTACGCAGTATTCTTGTACTCAATGAATCGTACGTACTCACTACTTCAAATTATGTAGCAAACTACACTAAACATAATTGCACAGATACTATTTCTCTACCAAGTAAAGTGGCCTATGAAGAATCTAGGTACAATTAAGCTTCCGTTATAACTTACAACATTCCGACGAACTTTTATTAAAACAAGCCTACACAATAAGTTGACCCGGTTGACCAAAAGGGACCCTAATTGATTTTTACTTTGATTAGTCGAAAGTTATCTCATCCTTTTCTACAAATAATATACATTCAGCTTGTTTCTAGCCGCTATATATAGTTGAGTATATTACATTGGTATGCATTAGTTTTCAAAGATTATATAAAGATGAATATATTTGTTTGTAGGTATTGCGTATATTTACGAGAGATAAAAATAGAGATTCAGAGAAAAGCTTGTAGAGTTATGTATATTGAAATATTGAAAAGATATACAATAAAGTTTACAGGAAATTTGTAAAAGATAAACTTATTTTTTAAAGAAAGATAATGTTGACGGGAAAATAAAATATAAAATAAATCATCTAGTTTACAGATGAACTGTACAAAAATATTTTGAAACGAGAATTGTAAAGAACAAGAGATAGAAATATAGACTTATTGACTGAAACGATACATAGAGAGATTTTTTTGGTTTGTTTGACATTTTAAAAAGCATTTCAAGTTAAATACCTGGAACGCTAAGAAATTGTCCTTTCACATCAGCATTGCTTGAATTAGGACTTGCACCAGAAGGACTTCCGGTCTTACTATTGCATTTCTTTTCTTTATCCTTTTCCACGAAACCTACCAATCACATTCCATTATCTTTGATCACGGCAACCAGAGAGGCAAGCAAAATATCGAATGTTGTGACGTCATCATGATGACTTTGTTCGGCAAAGAGGTACTCGTACAATTAGGTAGTATGAATATTATTGTGATAGTCTACTTAACCTTGAAGTGAGTGTATACAGTGTATGGAAAATTCTATCATCATACATTTTTTATCAATGATATACAGTATACCAAATAGACAACCATACCGCCACCACAACGAACACAGTAGATACCAAAGAAGAGTTGCATTTAAAGAAAAGTAAATCCTTTTTTTGTGATGTAGCGTCCATCTTAAAAGATATGCTAGATTAACAGATGATGATTTGGAAGAAGATGGTAGTTATTTTAAAGAAATTAAAATATATTAAAAGATCAAAGGTACATGTAAATTATAAAGGTAAAGTGTGCCAGAGTTGTAACGTTGAGTGTTTAAGAGGTAAAAAGTGAAAGTTCTACCAGGAAAAGTTGTGTGAGCATAGAAAAGGCTATACAATACTATATAAACTGTAAAGGTTTTTTCAGAACATAATGGAAAGAGGACAATATATTATTACTGAAAGTTAAAATCCTGAACAAGAAGTACATATTATAAGTATAATAGATATTTTTTAAAAATGTGAAGAAATGCAGAATTTAAATTTAGCTGAATCGTGTGTCAATCCGAAATACGTAAAAAAACTGATAGAGATATACGTATATCTATACACATAGTG
>JAQFZG010001069.1:0-24000 GCA_034695465.1 Entomobrya nicoleti | reverse complement strand
ATCAGCTTTAATTATTTTTTTATACAAATTCAAGCACAATTAAATTTTTAATGAGCAATTAACTATTGTTTTAACTGCTCTTTACCTTATTTTTTGTAGATAAGCAATTATAAGGTGATTATCCAATGCAGTGATTATTTCGGTCGGTTGAACTTACATTTATTGTTTATAAGATGGTGAGAATGGGATTAAATAAATAAACGATACAAGTTGTTAGGATTGGCACCAAAAATATGATTAGTGATGACTTTTTCAAATGCATACAAAAGATTCGTTTCAGTTCGGTATCACAGGATTGTGAGAATATGATCAGTGATGCAAAGGCGGCGACCCCTTTTTGAAATAAGGCAATTAAAAACAACAAACTGGTTGGATTTTTTTAGGTTTTTATAAAAAAGAACAACACATAATTGACTGTGACATTAAATTATTTTACAGGAATTAGCAAAGGTTAATTTAAGATTTCAAATGGAATAAAAATAACATAGTTCTAATCACAAATCTCTAAGCTCATAAAGCTAGCGAGTCCAAAGAGAGAGTAGAAAATCCGCAGAGCCGGCTAGGAGCACTGAGAAGAGACGCTACCAAGAAAGCTGGACCAATTCAGCGTAATATCAAAAAGGTGGTCTGATCACCAAACTGCCAATCATGAGTCTCCTTGCAAAAGGTCAATGACATAATATGACCATGAGGGTGAGCACATGGGTAGTCGAGTTGCTTTTGGAGTAACATGTGAACAGAAACACGAGGTAAATACTCTATGACTACGACTACACTTGGCAACAAAGAACATTACAAAGTATAAACTCTATATCTAGTTTACATCAAATGACATACATAACTTGAGAAAACTAAAAGGGTTAAATTCTCCACTTTTTCATAAACTTACATGATTAACAGATTTTTCATGAAAGAATATTTTTTACAAACAATATGATAATTTTATTCTTAATTCTAATCCGAATCGGAACACAAGTTATGCACACATTATGATGGTACATGCGATGGTCAATTCTATAACTCCTAAACGATAAGGAATTTCGGAATTCTGTTTATTGCAATCAAGGGCCCTTTGAGCCAACATTACAACTCATACAAAAAGTTGACCCCAGACCCCCAGGGTCAACTTTTCGACCTTCATAACTCAAAAACGGTAAGGAATTTCGAAATTCTGTTTGTTGCAATTAAGGGCTCTTTGTACCAACATTACAATTTACACAAGTATCGAGATCGAGTATCTATTTAACAGTTTACAACGGTTTATTTATGAATTATAACTCTATAAATTCTCATGTTTATGTAGTTAATTCTTTTATTCTCTTTTTACGGGCATCTTTAAATTAATTGCGAGCAAAATACAACTAGCTCACCTTTGTAGTTTTTCAATATGTGCTGCTATTTTACTTTGCATAAGTTGACTTTTACAATTTTTACTTTCTTATTAAAACAGATTTCATTTTTTATCCTCATTGAATATTCTTAAAGCTATGTCTAGAGAAACTTAACTTCTATTCGAATCGTATAAGTACATAGCTTGAAATTGGATCTGTAAATTAAAATAACTTGTTTAGCATATTTTAGGTATGCAAATTCAAAAATTGATAAGGGTATTCGCATAAGCGTTTTCATCTATGAATTAGTCAAACTTAAGCCTAATGATAAGCAAGATTAAAATCGACCCCTCATTTTATACAGAGCACCATTCAACTATTTGGGCATTCAAGTAAGTTGTTGTCCACATTGAAGGGGAAGATAGTAGTCACTAAAGTTGTTGCAAATTAGAAAATAAATGTGATAGTTAACAGGTAAGTGGTTAATTGGTTGGATATTTAAATAAATAAGTGGTAAAACATGCTAAAATAGAAGTCAAATTGAAAAAAACAAAATTGAGTTTTGGCTTTATTTATATTCAGAACCAAAATATGATTTAGTTGTCGATTAGCTATTGCTATAATTATATTCTAGTGATACAGTTAATTATTGAGGTTAAATTTACAGACTGCCCAGTACAGAATGAATATTAATTAGACTGGAGCTAATTGCTCATTTTAAAGAGAGACGAAATGTAAATTGTACTTAAGAGCAGGACAACACGCCAAGCTATTTAAAAACTAATCAATAATGAATGGTTCTCAGATTTAAAAAAAATTAGTCCAGTGTGCAATTAGGATAATTATTAGTCGAAGTTGAAATCCCAGTCGTTGTTTCTTTTGCTTTATTGTCAGCTGTCAACGTGATCTTGCATGCATTGTTAGCTGAGTGTTTCTACTAGAGTGAAGTGTTTGGTGAATCGAATGGTGAATGCACTTTGTTGTATGAGACAGCTACAATTAGCACAAGGCGTTTCATCCCAACGTAAAAAAGAAAAGCTTAGAAAACACTTGATTGTATCGCAAACTAAGTAGTTGCTATAACGTTTTCGAATTAATTATCAAATTTTGTTATTGAATTTGTGATTAAATTTCTGAAATAATTCCTGGAAACGGTGGTTAAAACGATCTTCTTTTGCCCAAAATGGGGTTATCCAAGAAAAGTCAGAGAAGAAGAGGACCACCCTAAATCTATGATTGCCAATAATGTGAGTGGTATCGGAGGCGGAAGTGGCAGTGAGATCCCAGCAGATGAATCCTTCAACCAGTTTCTGTATTTAAGGAGTCTAGCTCAATTGATGAGCCTCGGCAAAGAACTCTTAATGATAATATGAACGTTGATGGTGAAGGCGTGGAGGGCAATGAAGGCAATTCCGGATCTATGGGAACCAGTTCCAATGAAGCTGATCTCAAGGCTGACCAAAATGCAGAGGATCAAGAGAATCTTTTTTGAATTTTAATATTTTCAGCCAAGCAAACCTTGTCATCAAAGCTAACAGAGAACGTGCCAGGAGCACCACCATCACAAAATCAAAGTCAACTGCCAACTCAGAGGGAAGCTTTCAATGTTTAACATGTGGCCACAGTTATGAGTCAAAAAGGTGGTTGGAAGTTCACATATCTGTGAGATATATTTGATTGACCTTTGTGATTTAATCCTTAACATCTTACCTGTTTGACAAACTTAATTACAGTAAATTCTCATGAATTCTCCAATTAACACCTTTCTAAAATTAAAATTAATTAATTCAGAAACTTGGTTAGAAATAGAATAATAGAAAATTAACTCGGAATATTTTAGTGCAAAAATGGAAAATAAACTCAGAGATTTTATTGCAAAAATGGAAAATTAATTCAGAAATTTTATTTCATAAATAGAAAAATAATTCAGAAATTTGATTGAAAAAGTTGATAATTAATTGAGAGATTTTATTGCAAAAATATAAAATTAAGTCAGAAATTATAATTGCAAAATTAGAAAATTAATTCATAATTGTTTTAATAGAAATATCCTTTTAATCCAGAAGCTTTATTAATAATAAAAAATCAACAAATTTTATTATACAAAATTGATTTTTATATAAAGTAAAGCTGTATTTGCTGATGAATGTCAATTATTCGTAGGAAACATAAAAGTAATGTTGTCATAATATATCTAAATATAAGTTAATTAGAACAAATAGCAGAAATAAAATCATTCTAATTTTAAGTTGTGAAATGAATAGATAGGCAACAATTAATTTTTACACAGCAAGTTCCACCAAAATCAATACATTAAATTACATCCTTAAATTAATTAGAGCTAGAGCAAATAATATTAGACAACATATCATTCAATTTGAAGTCTGGAAATGCAAATTGCACACATTCAACAACACGTGTCTCTTTCAGAAATTTTCACCTTTGCCCAGAAATACATTTAGTTACATTTAGTTAGTAAGTTAGTACAGTAAAAGAACAAAGGGTTTCATTATAATACTAAATTATACAACCTAACAATTATATTTATTTCCTTGGTTCTCTTTTAAGTTAATTAGATCCAATCTCAGGAATTTTAATAGACAATCTAAATTATTTCATCTTAATCTTTCGGACAGAATCTTTTAAATCTAAGGAGAACATGACAACTCATACATCACCAATTAATAGCACGATCAGAATCAATATTTTTCAGAACCGCCAAACCAAGTTCCATTATGACCCCAGGATTTTCACACAAGCTTGCATACTCTTTCGACTCCATCACCTTTTCAGGATACGAGTTGGCGTACCTTAAAACCACACAACCAAACCAAATTCAACTACAATTAAATTGATTTCCAGCAACAAAACACTTTGAAATTCAACTGTATTCATTAGCTAACCATTTCAAAGCCTTCCAACCCTTTTTCTCAGCTCCAGCCAAATCCTCCCCCGCATTTTTCGCGTAGAATACCAACTTGATTAGCATATCGACAGAAAACCATGTAAACGGCATGAACCAAATTATCTGAAGCAACATGTACTTCAGCTCCTTCATCTCGTACTTGTCTGCCACCTCCAACAATTCCAAAGCCATCTCGCTACTTTTCAACGCTTCTTCTACGTTCCGCCGATAAGTAAACTCAATCAAAGCCCTAATGCAAGCTTCCGAAAAGTCAACAATTTCCCAAATGCCCTCCTTCGCTTCCAACATGTCCGCTTGAAACATTGCCGCTAACACTGGACTCATCGCTGCAATTTAAAAAACGCATCGTCGCCAAATAATAATTACAACTGTTGTGCTAACCAAAAAAATCTAATTACAAAATTAAATTACCAGACAAAATCGCCTGATGGCATTTGATACCCTTCTCCTTATCTTCATTCCCACCAACCAAGATAACCATGTCAAAAGCAGTGCCAGTTGCCGATGATGGTCCTCCCCTAAAGTTTCTCTTGTACAGCTCAGTAACCGCAACAGTGTCCAGTCTCACATTTATTGATATGTATCCAGAAAACCTGGACCAGTTATAACTCCACCGTTTCCACCAAATTTCTCTTGGGAAATGAATGTCCGCCATTTCCAAGCACGCGGAGCCAACTTCATTTCGTTTAAACTTCAAACCTGTTTGAAGCACCACAACAAGAGTGTTTTTCATCTTTTGCCAAATCAACTGTCCATTTTTTAAAAAGCGAATATACCTTTTTCATTGAAATCCATTCCTCTTTCAACAACCGCTTCTTCTGAGTCGTAGTCAGAATTATCAGAGAGAAAAAAATCATGAAAATTTCTAACACTCAAAATAAATTCAATTGAGTTTGGTGGTAGGCTCTCCTGTAGATTGAGAAGTCCTTCGAAAATGTCCACATTGACATAATCATAATCATCTTCGTCATCCTTTGGAGTACCCCCTTCCGTTACAATTATCAGTCTTCCGTCATTAGATGAGCTCAGAGTTAAATTAGTTGTTCCATTAGTCCATGTTGGGCTTCTTCTTGAAAAAAATGCATTTGTTAGCAAGTTAGTTCATGTTTTTAATTAATTAGTTATTTTTTTCAATTTTGAATATAATTGAATACTGTTAAAAATGGATTTGATAGCATGACGACTCATATTCTCTCTTGAAAAATAATGTTAAGTTACATTTTGAGTTTTTTTGCCAAATCAGTGTCTCCGAAAAGTAAATCAATGGAATTTTCACGAAAAGTAGTGCACACGGTTTGATAAGAAGCAGTACTCCTTTCATCAATTACTGGGTACAAGGTCAAATCGTAGCTAAAAACATCTCTTTTGCTTATCGACTTAACTTTCATCTTCTTACTCTCACGATCGTAAAGTACCGATGACGCACCCCTAAATACGATTTCGTCTGAGAGAATCAAGTTTAACTCCATTTTAAATCACCAACTGTCAACAATTTGAACTTAATTAAGTTAAGTTATACTTTTCTGCTTGCTTAATACAAATTAATAGTCAGTCATTCCATTAAGCTTTCAGTTGGCTTTACTGCGCGTGAGGTGCGTGTATTTTTCCCCTGAATAATTGAGAAAGTCAAAATTGCCGCCGAAACTTCTCTAATTGGCTTACATTGTTCCCTCACATTATTGCTATCTGGTTTGGTTTTTTACAGCTGCCTATAAGATAAACAAGTGCAATTCAGAAGCAGCTGTTGTTTACTTGAGCAGATGGAAAAAGTGATAAGACAAGTTGTTGACATTCGTTCACTACATTTATTCGTGAAATAGTTTAATTAATTAAAAGTTGTAATTTGTCCTACCAATACCAAATTAACGTTTAATTGTTATTCCACGGCTAACATCCAAGCAGAACATTAGGAGAAAATATGAAGTCGATCAATTCAAATTCAATGATAGATTCCTCGGTTGGAGTGTCATCTAAAGATAAGGCGAAAAGGAACGGACGACGATCGGCCCAACCGATACCCGGCATTTTGGTAAATCAAGGCATCGGGAAAATTAAATTGGAGGAGGAGGGTGTTCCTGCACCGCACAATATCGACACCAACTCTTTTACCAACCAACCAGGAAGTGAGGTCGGGGACAAAGAAGGGGTTACCGTCACGGAGGAATTCACGGTAACAAAGGAAGACGTTTCTATTCAGGCTTCAGAGGATCCAGGTCAAAGTCAAGATGATCATGGGCGATCATCATGCCCCTGTCGCGAAGAAATTGAATCACTGAAAAATTCAGTAAAACAACTCAGCAGGCAAGTTGAAAAGCAGAACCAGGTGATTGGAGGAATCAAATCCAGTCTTCGATATGCTGTGTTATCCTTGATGACCTGTTGCCAGGATGAGAAAGAAGACCAAGCCTTCCTTGGAGGAGATGAGGGTAACGATATCCAGGAATCACCAGTGATTGTCAATGCTTTCTCAAAAGTAACCCTTCTTTTTAAAGACAAATTAATTCAAGCAATTAGTAAACAATTAATTGTTAAATTAGTATGCTGTCTACAGTTTTGAATAATAAATCGCATGTTTTTTTTTATTCCAGACTTCGACTAGCGGCTTTGTTGTTGAGGATCCTCTTTTGATTGACAATGATGACAACTTTACCAGCACCAACGAAGAAAATTATCAAGATTTACAAGACAGTTGTTCTTCCATTTCTATTACAAAAAAATGTACTCGTCGTGACGGCGGTGTCCAGATCTCAAGTGATTTTTATTGCCAGTCTTCTGCATCACCGGAAGCTAGTTTCTTTACTGACCAAAATGCCGATGATCAAGAAATTGCTCTCATGGGCGCTGACGATGATCAGGTGGATGACAATGCTGAGGTCGACGATCACGAAAATGATGACGATATCTCTTACGTTCCTGATCACAGCGAAGGAGAATCCGACAACGGTGTGGAAGACGATGACGATTGCCCAAGAAACCAACAAAAGTAAAATGATAATGATGACATCCTTTGTAATACGAAATGTACTTATGTATGTCGTGGCAGTTTAAACCGGAAGTCGTAACTGTTACTCTGAATATGTTCTTTTAGGTCAGCAAAACTATCCACCAACATCACCAGAGAACGCACCACCGCCGACTTAGCTGCCAATTCAGAGGGACCCTTTTGAATGCTCAAATTGTGGCAAGAATTACAAGTCGAAAATGTCGTTGAGTGATCACATGCGTAAAGTACATTCCAAAAAGCGGCGCCTTTTCAATTGTCATTTGTGTCCCAAGGTTTGCACTACCAGCAAAGTCATTTCCCTACACATCAAATCCACTCACGAGCGTGTTCGATACAAGTGTGGCTACTGTC
Source organism: Entomobrya nicoleti (assembly GCA_034695465.1). Classification (NCBI taxonomy): domain Eukaryota; kingdom Metazoa; phylum Arthropoda; class Collembola; order Entomobryomorpha; family Entomobryidae; genus Entomobrya; species Entomobrya nicoleti. The sequence goes on along the minus strand of JAQFZG010001069.1, from coordinate 16,388 downwards.
CCAGAAAATTCTCTGACACAAGTAATCTGAGACGACACCAAAAAAGTATTCACATGAAAGGAGGACCGCCAACCGCTTGATCAAATCGGAACTAAGAGTGCGTCTTCATGTGGCCGAAATGCATCAGGAATCTAGGACGAAACCCTTGCCAAAAATGAAGGAATGAAGACCGTTGAAGATTTTTAAAATTCCAATGGGATCACTGATAAAGCGGATGGAAATAAATAAAAAGCACAGTTATCTATTATATTCAATGTGTTTAATATTTAGAATACGTTTAATCAATTAATTTTATATCCATTGCTCAACCATTAAAAGCTTAATTGAATAATTTTGTATAAACATGATTAGTTGAATTTTTAAAGTTAATTGTGAACATTGTCAGCAGAATTCTGATTCGTAATCACTTTATTTTAGTTCTTATTTTTTTAACTGAACTTTTCACGCACAATAAGAGCATAGCAATGTTATGCCTAATCATAATCATCAAATAATCACACAGTCAGAAGCCAAATTATTGATAAATAGCAAACCAAGCTGCATCATCACCTGAGGATTTTCACACAAGCGAACATACTCCTTCGATGCCATCACCATTTCAGGATGCAATTTGGCATACCTAAAAAACAAATATAAAAACAATTTTAAGCACATTGTCAACTAATTTTCCGTAATTAGCTATAAAAAACGCAGTCGAATTCTTTTAACTTACCATTTCAAGACCACCCAGCATTTTCTCTCAGATTGGCTCAAAGCCTCACCAGCAGTGTTCGCGTAGAATAGTAACTTGAGTAGCATATCAACAGAAAACCAGGTACACGGCATGTTCCAAATTATCTGCTGCAAAATGTCCATCAGTTCCATCATCTCATACTTGTCTGCCATCTTCAACAATTCCAGAGCCATCTCACTGCTTTTCAGAGCATCCTCCACATTCCGCCGATAAGCAAACTCAACAAACGCCCTAATACAAGTTTCTGAAGAGTCCACAATTTCCAAAGTGCCCTCCTTCGCTTCTACCATATCCGCTTGGAACATTGCCTCAAACACTGGGCTCATCTCTGTCAAATTTAAAAAAAGGAACATAATTAACATACAGCTCAAATTATTATTGTTTCCAATTATAATTACAGGGATAATTAATTACCAGACAAAATTGACTTATGACACTTGATAGCTTTCTCCTTATCTTTATTGCCACCAACAAAGATAACCAAATCAGGTTCGGCGACGCCAAGTTCAGTAGCCAACGGTCCTTTCCCCAGACGCATCTTGTACAGTTCAATAACAGCAGCCATGTCCAATTTTAAATTTAATTTTAGCCATCCAAGAAACGTTACCTGTCCATCACTCCACTCTTTCCACGTACTTTTTGGGAAACGAATGTCAGTCAATTCTAAGCTCACTGAGCCACTTCGTTTGTCCTGAGTTAACTTTAAACCTGTTTGAAAATCCCAAAAAAAGATTACGATAAATTAAAAAAAAAATTAATTATAAATCACTTGTAAGATAATTTATTTTCTAAAACTGACCTGTCCCATCAAAATACCTTTTTTCTTTAGTAGCCACATTCTCGAAATTATCGACAGTCAAACTGAACTCCAACGAGTCTGGGGGAAGGTCCTCCTCCAGCTTGTGGAGTTCCTCAAAAATGTCAACGTCTTTGTCCTTTGGAGCTTGAATCTTCAGTCTTCCGTCTTTGGATGGAGTTAGGGTCAAATGAGTTGTTAGAGGGACAAGTGCTCTCCTGTACAAATTAAAATAAGAAAAATTACAACTGATAATTTTAAAAACAAACTAATTTCAATTTGACTAGAATTTTGATTTTTTTAATTACCTTTTCAGATCCTTGGCCAAATCAGAATCCCCGAAAAGTAAATCAATGGTATTTTCTCGGCATGACTTGTGATCATAATCAAAGCCTCCAAAGCAATCTGCACCGATTTCTTCATCAAGCACAGGGTCAAAGGTCAACTTGGAACGACAACTGTGTGTCTTGGTTATCGAGACAACAACCTTCTTTCTCGTTGACTTGCGACAATTTGAACGGCCATACGGGAAGCACACTTCTTTCAAAGAAATCAATTTGAATTCCATTCTAATTCACAAAATAAAGTTTTCCCCAAAGAATTCAATTAATTAATAATTAGAAATTAAGGTTCTAAATTATCAATCATGAAAAAACACAAAATCCGTATCAAGAAATTATAGCTGTTATGCATGAATGCACTTGAATGCAGTAAAGAAAACAGCGCATCAATCAGCTGGTCTAACATGATGTATTTTTGGTAAACAAAGGGAAATTCAAATATGCCGCTGTACTAACTCTACCTTGACACAGTAGAGAAGTGAAACAGATTCTGCTTGACAGCTGACAACAAAGACAACAAACCAATGAAAGGGAAATTATCCTAATTGCAGGCTGACTGAATTTAATTTTTTTTCCATTCGGAACCATTCATCAGTGATTAGTTATTAATTAACTTTGAAAATGGAGAGCACTGCTATTAATTTACATGAAGAGAAGACTGGTTCGGAGAAGGAAGCAGTGAAAACAGGTCAAGATGGTAAGGCTGAGGAGGTGGAGCTGGTGACCGGTGAAATGAAGCAGCTGGATTCCCAAGTCAATCAATTTATTTGTGGAGGGCGTGCAGGTGCTTTGGGAATCCTTCCAGAAGAGGTAAAAATTACACTAGTTAAACTTTATTTGTAATTTTAGTTTCCTGTCAATGTCAAAGATGTGCACAAAATAATCTCAAATTACTAATTACCAATTAACTTTTGTTGTTGTCTATTTTTTAATAGCTTTGGTTGATACTTTTGGAAGAAGTAGTTGACTCTGCTGAGGATATCCAAAGTGTTCTTTTGGCGTTTCCACAACTTGATCAGCTGTTCCAAAGTCAAAAGACTTCGTGGCTTTTTGCTCTGGTAAGAATTAATTAGTTTTAAAGTAACTTGTACTTATGTAGTTAATTGAGATATTAAAATGTCAACACTTGTTAATATAAGTACACGATTTAAAAAATATATATTTAATTATCTTTTCAGGTATTGCCACACCTGATGACCAAATATTTGGTTGCCGAAATGGTAAGTTAACTATGCAACCTTTTCCAATTAATTATATTAAATACTGAATTGGGTTTAATACCAATGCTTATTTCTAACAGAGTGAAGAGGATTGGAATAGGACGCGGACGTGGATCCGTTCCGAGGAGCTGCTAAAACTGCGCCTCGTCTCAAAGCGATGGAAGAAGGCAGTTGACAGGTCACTACAAAACCATGCAGGTCGTCATCCCCTCGTGCCCCGAGATAAAAATACTAAAGTTGAGCAACGTATGGTTGCGGTCGCCGTCGTCGCCATACCAGAGAATCACTTCAGTTACCATCGCATACGTAAATATCTCCCTGGACCCACTAGATTTAGAAAAGCAGAGATAATTGATAAATTTTTGCAGGAAATGGGGAAATTTCAAGGAAATCCGTTTCCGAGTAAATCAGTCTTCCTTCGATTAATTGGTCGTGATTCCCCACAAGCTATGAGAAGAGCGGTGTTACTATTTGAGAAATTTGGACAACATGTCGTTAACCTTGAGATTGAGCATTTAACAGTTGAGCATTTCAGAGCTTTTGGTGAAGAGGATGTTGGTGGTTTGGAATTGTATCGAAACATCCTGAGGTGCTTGAGCCTTGTACCCAATCTAAGGTCATTGATCTTCAGTGGGAAATTTTTTGGAGCCAGAGATCCGGAAAGGGATAACTTTTTTGGGAATCCAGAAAATCAGAGTTTGTTTCCAGAGTTGCGAAACTTGAAAATATTTGAATGGCGTGTGGCATTCCAGGAGAGGTCAATTTGGGTTACTCGCATGCTGGAAAATTATGGATGGAGGGAAGGTCTTCAGAAACTGGCTATCCCACTAAATCTGCATTCCACTGTGGACTTGTCTTCTTACCAATCAATTCATTTGACTGAGCTACACTTATTTCTGGATGATGACTTTGATCAGGACCTTGACAGGATTGAGAGAGTGGTGAGGACGCTACCAAATCATCAAGAAATACGAAAGTTTCGGCTGAGTTCTTTAGAACCGTCTGGACGACTAAAAGTTTGGATTAACGAGTTGATTGTAATGTTGACTGAGTTTAAATTTGAAAGTGTGCTTTTCCAAGATTTGGATTTGTCTGATGGGATGCCAATTCCTAAAGCAGTGGTGCCAGCGGCTACAGTGACTTCACTTGATTTGGAAGAGGAGGGGGATCTGAGGCTGAGTTATGATTTTATGAGGGAGTTGCCAAATCTCAGGTATTTAAGCGTTAAGATTGGGAGCCGTGGAAGACGCCAGATTTTGAAGGAGTATTGGAGGATGATGCGTGAAGATAGAGGAGTGGATTTGGAGGTAGGATCATTGGGGAAAAGGTTGACAAGATATTACATGAAGGCTTATGATTCCACTTTGGAGATTCCAGAGAATGAGGGGATTTGGAAAGAGGTGCCAAGTTTGGAAATGCTAAGTCTTTCGATGCCAGTAATGACGGGGGTGGGTAAGGAAATGGAGTATTTGGGAGTAAAGTTTGTGAGGGAATGTGGGAATCAGGCGTTCTTTGGCCCAAGAGCGGATGTGGTGAAGTGGGAAAAAGAGACGAGAACGTTAGTAGCGGATAAAAGTTGGCGAGAGTGGAAATCGAAATGGGTTAATCCTAAATGATTATGTTGGATGGCGAGAGGCAGAGTTACTGCTGAAGAAAACAAGTGGAGGAAGAGGAAAATTGATAAATTGAATGAATTAAAATTATCTGTATTCCAATGTTCGGAATTTTATTGAAATTAAAAGTTGATATGCAAAGTGTTAATATGACGACAATTTATTCTAATAATCAATTCAATTTCCAACTGCATTTACAAATATAAATTTAATTAAATCATTTTCAAAGGTTATACCACAAAAGTGCCCTTATATCAGTTGCATAGTCAACTTAATCGAATAAATAAATAATCGGATAACACCCACATATATTTTTTTTAATGGAGAAAAATAATTACTTGACAAAAGTGACCGGTGACACTTGATAGCATTCTCCTTATCATTATTGCCACCAACTAAGATAACTGCCAATATCGGTAACCAAAACACAGACCTCTCCCAAAACGCTTCTTGCACAACTGGCTACTTGATGATAATCATTAATCAAACGTAAAAAATTTCCCACATTATAAATCTGTATCAAAAATCCTGCACAAAGTATTTCTGTATCCTTTACTACCTAAAACAGAGCTTATCTAAAACGATGATACAATATGAATATCTAATAGTTATGCTTGCTTTGTTCGATGTAACAAAATATTATTGATAATTTTATCTCGCTTACTTTCCAGCTCAAGCAAAATAATTTTGTTAACTGACCTCTTATAATAATAAAGTTCCACATTTACAGAAACTATTTAATCATTCATTATAAAATTCATAAAAAAGGTTTTCGTGTTTTTACAGATCACATATTTTGCCCCCGTAGTTCTAAAATCATGGGACTGATGAACGGATACACACAAATACAGTTGCAGCATACCAAATAATTTCAGCTTTCACTGAAGAACATATGTTATATGAACGTTACTTATATACTGACGCAGCACATACCTATACTATAGGCTTACAAACTTAATGTTTGAGTTTGAGTGTCCTTTTATGCACGTGTTTATTGTTAAATCCAATTTAGCATACATAACACAACGCATATTAAGTTGACTTGTACAAGATCTTTAAGCCTTGCAACAATTTCAGTTGCACGAAGTTCATTGTTTTCAATTCATGGTCGTTTTATTAAACGACATTTAAGTTTTTTGTTTACTCTCAGAACAGTCATATATTTACTATGTAAAATCCAGGACTTTTCTGAACACAAATGTTTAATGGAATCATGAATTTTGTAAAGTTCGTCGAAATTTAGGAACCAAACGAAATTATATCAAGTAATTAGCATAGTATATATACATAACTGCAAATCTCGAACAAATAAATATATAAGGTTTCAAATGTTTTGCAGTACAAAGTTTTTAATTATTTAAGAAAAATACTAAACCATTTTAATTCAGCAAGACGATATGAGTGATAAAATAACAATTTCAAATATAACTTATATTGGACATCTGTTTCCAAATATTGAAAATGGTTTAACTTTCAGATATGCGTTAGTTCAAAAGTTTTAAATGCATACTTAAAGGCCTGTTTCCATCCCAAACATGAGATGAGACATTAATAAATACACTGTTAATCTAATTCAGTGTGTTAAGGGTAACCAGTAGTGTAACAGCAATAATTAAACACATGACAGCTGTACAAAATCGAGTTGAAATGGTGCTTAGCCAACTCTGTAAGGGAACGAGTGAGTAAATCTGTCATTTAAAAAGAAAAATCGAAATATCTGCCCCCAGTTTACAACAATTGTGGAACAAGCAATTGATTGATGAGCTTACCTAGCAACTTATTTTAGATTTTTCCATGCACGAGATTGATTACCTTTATAAGATCAACAAGACACGTTAAATAAATTAGTGCATAAAATGCAAATTTATTTAGCTAAATGTTCTACGACATAAACGCCTTATCGTAATTAAATAAAGATAAATCATGTAAGTTACTGTTTTTATGGTTTTTAAGCTTGCCGCCTCGAAAGTAAATAAAAAGTATTCATTGTCTACATTTACACTTGTTGGAATTTGTGAAAGTAAGCTACTCATTTTCTTTGTGTTTCCCATAGTAATCGCATCCAACTCCAACGGCACTTGTTTTTGTATATACTTGTCATAATTATTTTTATATCGATCATAAATACCAGACTCGATTAGTTGAGCTAAGTGAAATTGAAAATTCTCCAGGTAGTAATATTTCATGTGTGTAATCCAAAGAACATGTTGTGTGAACAAGGCTTGCTGATTGGCTGACGTTTCAATAACGATTCGCTTTCCTATCGCTTTTAAAATAGGCTTTAGAAATCGTACACTATAAAGATATCGCTATCCAATTGAGCTGTACAACATCGCAATTCTATTACCCGTTTATTACACGTAGAGCTTTCTAGATAATATTTTGTTAAATCTGTTATAATTTTTTTTAAATAGCGCATTTAACAGATTTAGCGTCTGAAATATTCTTAATGTACGATGATACGTTGTATCTAAATTCTAAAACCTTTAAAGTAGATACTATGCTGTAACGAAGTTTAAACTGAGACATTGCACTTTTTTGTAAGACTTTGTGTATATTATATGCTAGGTTGTTTTCTATAAATATAGTAGTCTGATGTGAAATCAAATGAAAGTGAAATTTAATGATGTAAAAATTGTAACTATGATTCTGTGTGCTTATATTATCGTTTCTATTACGACCGACAAGAAAAACTAAAGTATTCGCTTGCTTTTACGTTTTCTGTAAATTAAAAGCACGAAACGTAAGAAACAATTTATTATGCCGCACTCGTCAAGTTTGCTTTAATTACATGTCTATCTGAAGTTGCTTGAAGTTATTGTGAAGTGCCACATAAAACGAAACGTTTGAGTCTTCAATCACCTTCTGGAAAATTTGTCAGGGTTCTTCAAAATAGCACAATTCATAAAAAATAAGAAGTTGAACTGTTTTTTATTTTATTGATCAGGCCACACGAAACTAGATGACTACCGCTAAACACTACCTTGCATCACCACATGTTAACAGTTTGATCTCAAGTCAGCAACGGATTTGGCTTAAAATTCCATCCCAATTTTTTTAAGTTATAAAATACAGATCGAGCTAACCGACTATTGATTGTATAAACTTTCAAAATTTAATTCATCTCCAAACAAAATTAGAGGACACCACTAAATATTTATTTTAGTGTGTATTTCGGTGTTTAAGAAATTTAAACTCGGGTATATACTTCCTACTGTGTATGCATCAAAACGGAATAGCTGATATATCTTAGCCTTACAAAAACATTTAAATAAATATTTAGTAAACATGTTATATTAATTTAAATTCGTGATAGAACGCAGGTATGAATTGAAATAATTAATGATGTCTTAATTTTTTTTGCTAATAATCCTTCAGCAAATGTGTTCAATTGACCACTTGGTATATCAAGTGAAATGCCAAATAAGGCACATTTAATATATTTTAGAAATCTCTTCTTGCATACTTGAAATTGTTTAAAATAAAACATTTGATAATGTGTAGTTGTATCGAATAATGGTTTCTCCATATTTGCCAGTATAGTATTATGGCGTTTGAAAAATAGAACTCAATATATCTCTTATGTTGACATGGAATAAAACCCTTTTTACTAATGCTCATGTTAATTTATTGGCTAAAAATATTCGCAATATGCTTTTATGTTGATAACACGTACATATGTGCAGTCAAGATATCAATATGTAATGCTTAATACATAATTTCCCGTCGCTTTTGTAGGCACGGCAGTACTTGCTTATGTATAATTCCCTAAAAGCAAATTTAGCATGCATCATGCATGCACACATTCGCTGTAAGTGTTGTGGTCACAGGTGATCAATAAAGAATACACACAACTGTACCATAAAACTGAGTACAATGTTATACTATGGTTTACCTTACAGTTTTATAGCAGTGCTGTATAATTTTTTAAATAGCACTAATGTTCATTGTTTGTCTAAATATTTAATTAAAAGTAACTGTAAAGTAAGAATATTAAAGGAATTTACAATCACACTTAATTTTTAAACTATACGTTTACAAAGTGATTTTCACAATACAAAATCCACGTTCTGAAGTTATTTTAGTTTTTGACTAAGCGTTAGTTTATGTGGGATACTCCTTATGTTAGTTGGCTCCAATTTGAGAATTATATAACTAATAATCCTAGAAACACTACGTGCGTTAATAACTGACGTGAATTACTAAAGGCGAAAACCTTCAGTCAATTAATTAATTTTACGTGTTTAAACATGTACAAAATAATTTAGAGATATTTATACATTTCATTTATACCGTCAGATAATAATCGTATTTCCTTCTAAATAGTTTAAATATTTACGGTATTTATAATTACTCAGAATGACAACCGAACACAACAACCACACTCCCGAAAATATGTTTCGATATAAATCTAGTCTGAGAAATAGACTAACTGCTCATCCTGGAAATAAATGCCACCACTGTTTGTTTTGCTACTATACGTCGTTTGTCAAACAAGAACTCTTTGCACATTATCGATCCCATATCCACGAAAAGCCCTATTTTTGCACTTTATGTGACAAAACATATTTTACCCTTAGTGGACTTAAATACCACTACGCTACCTATAACCATACTGATCCAAAGTATTTTACCTGCAGACTTTGTGACGAAAAATTCCCCCAAAATGATCTGTTAAAAGTACACCAAAAATGTGCACATGGATCAAAATCCGATAAGTGTAGTTTTTGTGGGAAACTATTTGCGAGTAAAGAAGACTTGAGAAGGCATACCAACACTCATCTTGATACAACGCCATTCAAGTGCTCCCTCTGCCACCAGTATTTTTCCTGCAGCAGTGTACTTCAACTTCATTTGCATTCGCATACAGGAGAAAAGCCTTATTGTTGTGGCGTTTGCGGGAAATCATTTGATAGAAAAGGTAACATGATAAGACATGAGAAGGCACACAATACTAAAAACATTTTTGATTGCAAATTGTGCTTAAAGGTATTTGGGAGAGTAGATGTACTGGAGAAGCACATGATAAGAATTCATAGTGAGTCAAAGTCGAATTTATGTGACCAGTGTGGAAAATCATTTGCTTATGAAGGTGACTTGAGAACACATCAAAAGGAAGTCCATCAGCAAGTAAAAAATCACGAGTGTGCTTTGTGCGGCACTCGTTTTGGTCAAAAGGGTTCATTAACGTCTCATATGAGAACTCATACGGGTGAAAAACCTTTTAAATGTGAGCAGTGTAATAAATCATTTTCCTTTAATAGTAGTCTGAAAGGTCACATGATGGTTTGTTTAAATAATAAACAGCACTTTCCCTTGCTGCAAAATTTACTCGGAGTCAAGGGATCCAAAATCTTACAATTCCCTTAAAAGATAACATTTATAATTCATCTTAAATTTAAATCCAGAACTTTAACTCTATCAAACATATCAAAATATGTTAAATCCATGACCTAGTTTTTAAACAATGTACAAACTGGAACATGTTACAAAACTTGTTTCATTAAAATCAAATCTAAGTTATACATTTTCTTGTATTGATGATGATGATGCAATTCTCTAAGATACAAATTTGTGTAATGATATTGAGTTGTTTAAACTTACTATGTATTTTGAATGACAATATGGAAAAATAATATACTATATTTTTTAGTTGAAAGTCATTAAATACGAATACACTACAAACTAGTTTGTAGTTTATTATAAAAAGTGTAATTTGGCAAAAATTGGAAGTTGTGTGCAAGAACACAAAACTTGTAAAAGTGGATTTTTGGTACCAATTTACATTGAAACTCGGCAATGGCAGATACGCGAAGTATGCATGAAGTGTGATACCCTATTTTGATCAGCAAGATGTGGAGATTCTGCCACGCTACTATTTTCAAAAATGTGGCACTTTTCGTAAAAGTTTTGTTTGAAAGAATAGGACTAGTCTGGCAAAACGAACATGTAAATTTTCGAAAAAATTACATATCTCAAAAACCTTTAAAGATTTTTGGCTCCGGTTTGTTGCAACAAGTTTCTATTTTGGTTTTAAACAATGGTCGCTATATTTGAAAGCTTGTTGAACTCTAAATCAAAAAGTAGACTCTGACTGTCTTGACATGGTCAGCGTTATATGCAGCGCTGGCACCACCGAATCAGTGGTCATGTTCCAAAAGAACCCTTATTTTACTTTGTTTAATAGTACTAATAATTGTTATAAATTTCAGCGAAATTGGGCAAGTGGTTTAAAAATTATATACATTTAAAATTATAAGCGACTACCATTTAACTCGATTTAGGGGTTTCGGTCACTGTGCACACCGGAAACTTAGCTTCCTGAAACTTTATGTTTATTACTTCTGAGGACTACTATATCAAACTAATATTGAACCAAAAGAAAATTCGAACATGAAAATTTTGGGGGTCTGGTCAAGCTTGAAGTTACCCTTAATCGATTTTGTTTATAAAGTATATTTAGATGTTAGGATTTAATAAAAATATTTGACTTGAAAGTTGTAAATTGCGATGTCAATAGTTTAAGTGTAATTAATGCACCACCATATAAAAATATCTTTTAATAGTTTTAAATTAAAACTATTAATATCAATTTAACGATTTGTGCGCTATTCGTTTTATATAAATATTAAATGGAATTTCTGGGATGTATTTACATGTTGTAAAGTATCAGTTTATATCTCATTTAATTTGACCCACCTCATTTTATGTGTACGACTAGATTTATTTGTATTATAAAAACATATGCATAATGTATTCTGGTGGTCTCAAATGATTTAAAATGAAGATTTAGAATGATGATTTAAAACGTCTTGTATTTAATTCGGTAAAAACAGTAGTGCTTTTTAAATTAGCGCATAATTATGTTACAGAAGATATTTATATAATATTTCATGTTTTTTGATTCGCAAACATTTTTTATTGTTTAAGTTTGATGACCATGTAGGCAAGCGGGTCAATTATATTTAAATTGAACCAGCTTTACAATAATTTTCAAAATTGAAAATGTGTACACTCATTATGTAATTTTCCAATGAGAAATCATTATATCTTCTAAATGAAATATATGTATAGCTTTATATTTTTCTCTAGTGAATTTAAAAATAAATCTTGTTAGGTTTTCTATTGGAATTATTTTGTTATTTCGGGAAGCCAGCCAAATTCATAGTTTTTTATCTGACAAGCTGTTCAATTTGTGTGTAGATACAAATTACAAACTCCCATTTCTAATAAACCCGACCCACTGACTGACTGACTCATGCCAGCAGTGATAAATATCAAATCAGAATATCAGATCAACTAATTTTTCTTGATCCTGTAGCTTTGCGTTCATAGCTTTCTACATACATGTATTTAAAAGGATCGAGAAACCTTTACCTTTTTAACTCGACTTTTAAAGAGAAATCTGGAAAATTCATTTAAAGTAAAAACCGAACAAGATTGGAGAAGGTAGAGAAAAATGATAAATTGAGACAAGGAGGAAGTGAAGGTTTCTCCCAAATCAATATGTGAGTTGTCTTTGTCTAGATCAAATACGAATAGAAAAATGTATGAAAAGTTAAGTTGAGGGTTGCAAAGAAATCCAATTTTTTACGAAGGTGATTGCAGACTACGGATAATCTTTTCCTTGCAATTGTCTCCTCACCAACAAATATATCAAATATATGTCAACTTCAACAATATTCAAGTGTATTTGGTATGGAGGAGTTTCAGGTGTCAGAGGGCAGCAGCTGGTTGCTATACCCTCCTGTGTGTTTGTCCATCACAACTAAGTCCCCAACGAAAATCAGATGGCGCGAAAAACCAATACCCTATCCACGTATTTTTAGTTTCCATGTGGCTCACCAGCTGACACCCACTTCTCACTTCGAACAAGTCTATAGTGGAATATATGGAACTTAAAGAGGAGAAAAAGAGACAAACTTGTTGTGTAGGTGCATAATATGTATATTCAATATATATAAAACGTAATGAATAATTAGTGATTAATTTTCTCAATTATCAGTCATGAAAAAACACAACGCGAAAAGTAATAGCTGTTTATTCTGTTATGGACATTATATTATGCAGTAAAGAATACAGGGCATCAATCAGCAATTCGGTCAGGATGCATTTTTGATAAACAAAGGGAAATTTAAATATGCCCCTAAACGTGTTCCGACTGGCCCGTTTATGTTCTCATCTACGAATCAGATACTAGCTACTTGGTCTTGCTCATCTTCTACTAGAAAGCCAATTTTGCTAAAGACAGCTGACAAGAAAGACAAACCAAACATATTAAAGGGATTTTAATTTGAAGAAATAATAAATTGAATTAAAAAATATATATTCGGAATCATTCTCACTAGTGATTAGTTACTAAATAACTTTAAAATGGAGAGCACTTCTATTAATTCAGCTAAGAAGACAAGTGGTGGGGGTGGGGAGAAGGAAACAGTGAAAACAGGTCAAGATGGTACTGCTGAGGAGGTGGAGGTAGCCGGTGAAATGAAGCAGCTAGCTTCCCAAGTCAATCAAGTTGTCTGTGGAGGTCGACCTGAAGCTTTGACAATCCTACCAGAAGATGTAACTAAATCCACTAGGATAACAAAACGGGAGGTCAGCGGCGCCTTATATTCAGATTTCGTGCATCTACGACAAATTCTTCCGGATGAGGTAAACTTATCACACCCATTTGATTAAATAAATTTTAAAATAAATAAGTATGATAAAAAAATGTTTAATTGTGTTTATATTTTGAAGATCTGGAAGCTGGTCACCGAAAAGTTGCCGAAAGAAAACTCAGAGGATCTTGAAGCTTTAGCCAACTCATCTCTCTTCTTTCGAAATCTACTGGCGTCTCAGAGAACCCTTTACCTTTTCGAAAAGGTGGTTCAACTTGTAGCATCAACAATATGGAAACAAGAAGGTCTGGAAGAATTACCATTGTCAGATGTTCTCAAATGCCGAGCAGTTTGTTCCCATTGGAATGCAGTGATCGACAAGGCGATCCCCGAGAAGTTTACACATTTTGGGGAAGGATCCATGGATATTCAAACCATCCAGATTGCAACTGCATTCAAGTCAATCACAAATCCCAACTTCTCCAATTTTCCAAATAATACTAATGCAATTAGTAAATCAATCCTCAATTTCCTTCGTCATTTCGATCGCAGTCATCCAGGCAATCAATCAAAAGGAAGGGATCCATTAATTTGGGGAAATATCTCACTGGCAGTTATGGCTGTTGATGAAGATGTGGAAGAATACGGAAACTACCAGCGCTATTTGGAAGCCGTCTCCACTTTGTTGTCAAAATATGGAACCCATTTTCACACATTTTCGCTGCAAATCGAAGAATTTGGGAATGGAACAAAGTTAGTTGAATGGCTTTCATGCATTCCGAACATCAAAGTGTTGAAATTTCAGAGCGACGGTGACAGATGGTGGGAAGATGATTATTATACCGAGCGCAACTTTCCAAAATGGAAGTACTTGGAGACGCTGGACACCAAAGACCTTCCAGCGCCATTGTTCAATCAGCTAATTCGCCAGAACAGCCAAGTGTCCACGCTGGTCATTGGGGTATACGAAGTTGACTACGACTTTTTCTCATTTCCACTTCCAAACTTGAGAACCTTAAAAATGGGCTATTGTACGATTGACGACGTCCAGAAATTGCGTTTAGCTGAGAAAGGTCAGTGGCCGTTGGAAAGTTTGACAATGGAGTTTGGCAATGATTGTGGAGGAATTGATGATCTTTTTCAAGTGCTTCATGACATGTTTGGTGACACCCTAGCTGTTTTGCATTTGGAGATGATGGAAATTGAAAGAGAAGAAGGGCCACTTTGGCTAGCTTGTACGGAGTACAGACTTGATTTGCCGAAGTTGAGGAAAATAAGTTTGGTGATGCATCTGAGCTCAATGTGCTTGGACTTCCTGTTGACGATGAAGCATAACTTGGAGGAAATCTCAGTTCAAGTTGTTTATCAGCTTCCACGTACGCAGATAGTAACTTTGGCAAGTGGAACCATTGTTCAGTTTATGGGATTTGAGGAGAAGATGCTGGAATCCAATATTTGGGCTATTTTTAAAAAGTTGAAGAAAGTAGAGGTGAAAGCAGGTTTGGAATCTAGTCGGCTAGAATCAAGGTGGTATGCAAGGGAGGATTGGATGCTTAACAATGAGTACAATTGATAGGAAATGTGCAGAATTGGATATTTACATTTAAATATAAATATATTTAACTAAAAATACACATGAATGATTTATTGTGAGAAATGGAGGATTTTGTTCGATAATAAATGATAGTTAACACAATTTATTATGCCAAAAGATTACTAGATTAAGATGATTTAAATATAAAGAATTTAAATTAAATTGATTAGTACACTCCCAGGAAGGATGTCTATTATTTAAGTTTGCATAGTTTGCTTGTAATTGTGATTATAATTATGTGTTATGACAGCACATAAACTTATTGACGAAGTATTTAAAATAGTTATTTGATTTTACCAAATAAAGTTGGCTCAGAAAATTATCAAAATTTGAGAAATAAATTTACAAATAAACAGATAAATTGCGATTGAATCAGGTAAGTATTTTCTATGCATTTCTTCTTTTGTTTTGATTAAACGTCGTGTTCTAGCATTGTAGCTGTCTGAGAACAAAATACATTTACCATGCAGCATCTATTTCACTATATAACTAACTCCACTTATCAATGCATGCAAGAACATGGAAAGTGCAGCACGTGTGTTTAGTAGGTTGTGATTTGTGAAAGAAAGAGAATAGTGAATTTTCATGTACTTGAAGTTAGCCCCCAGCCCCATGAAGTTAGCCCACATAAATTTTGGAGCAAGAGGATTCAGAAGTTTACCTAGTAACTCATTGTAGATTTTGCCATACACGAGATTGATTTCCTTTGCAATATCAACAATATACGTTAGATCAATTAGTGTAAGCAATGCAAATTATTTAAATTAAATGTTCTACGACAAAAACCCCCATCGTAATTAAACAAAGTGAAGCCCACATGTAAGTTACTGTTTTAATGGATTCTAAATTTGCAGCCTCAAATGTAAATGAAAAGTATTCATTGCCTAAATTTACACTGGTTGGAATTTGTGAAAATAAGCTACTCATTTTCTTGGTCTTCCCCATAGTAATCGCAAACTTCAAAACTCTTTGTTTTTGTATATACTTGTCATAATTATTTTTATATCGATCATAAATACCAGACTCCACTAGTTGAGCTAAGTGGAATTGAAAATTCTCCAGGTAGTAATATTTCATGTGTGTAAACCAAAGAACATGTTGCGTGAGTAAGGCTTGCTGATTAACTGACGGTTCAATAACAATTCGCTTTCCCATCGCTTTTATAATAGGCTTGAGAAATCGTACGCTATAAATATACCGCAATCCAATTGAGCTGTACAACATTGCAATTCTATTATCCGTTGTGCATTTATCAGTAGTTCGGAAATTGTAAACTGTATGTGCACAATAACTTGCGAAATTAATGCATGTAACAGATTTAGCATCTGAAATATTCTTAATGTACGATGATAAGTTTCTTTGAAATTCTAAAACTTTTAAGCTTGAAGCTATGCTGGAACGAAGTTTAAAACGAGACATTGCACTTTTTGCTAAGATCTTTTGTATGTTAATCGATAGGTCCGCTTCCCCAAAAACAGTGGTTTGATG
>JAQFZG010001068.1:0-24002 GCA_034695465.1 Entomobrya nicoleti | reverse complement strand
AACTGCTTAGGGAAAAGCCATTTCAACTCAGAATGTATACGATCAGCTACTCTCTCATATTTCTTGACTCTTAAAATCTGTTCTGTTTAAAAAATCCCCTTTTATTGAATTTACTTTTTAAAAAAATAGAGCAGTATCCGATGCAAAATGTAAAAAAATTAATGAGTATCCGGTTGCATCGCTGTAGATTGCCTTTGGCAATTTTTTTAGTCCTTTCCATTTTTTCAAAAGCTACTGTTTGTGTTAAATCTTTTTTATTGTCCCAAAGCCATACTTTTCAATTTACTTTTTGTTTTTAATCCAAATAGCTTAACAGACACAATCTCAAGATACGTTTCAATTTCAATTCTTGCTTGCCCACTGGTTAGGGTAAATGTTTACACAAAAGTTCGGAAGAATAGTCGAAATATCCGTCAGAACTTCGAAGGCATACCAATCAAACCTATCAAAGTCAGAACATTGTTTTTTACTATCAAATTATTTCTGGACTATGAGCCTTGAAGGTTGCTGTATTCTAGCTTTCAACCTTTTAAGTTAAATATTTTATGATCTGACTCTATTTCGGTGAAGTAAACCATCCACTTGGTAAATAAGTCGATACCCAATATCTTTCCCTGTATACTTATATTTCAACTTTACTGAATGTGTTGAGGAGTGAAATGGAATCTCAAGGAAAGGAGGAACTAAGGGTCGGTGAACTGAACTAACATACTACTTGAATTAGATACACCCTTTAGAAGAGTACTACACTACCGTGTTAGATTGTGAACATGATTGAAAGCTAGTTTCTCTTAAGGAAGGAAGTTTGTGGTAGGGCGTGGAATAGAAACAAGATGAAAGTAAAAGTGATCTTATGTCAGGAAGCTAACGAGGTTATTTACATTAGGAGCTAAAAAAGATAGAAAATGGGTGGGGATCATTCAGTGTTTTGTTATTTGTCCTTGTGCGCTTTTCGTTCTCAAGAAAATACAAACTTAGCAGAATACGTCGCTGTATCGGTAACCATGTTATGTTATATATTCTATTAATTGGAGTGATTTTTACATGAATATTTAAGAATTGTTTGAGACAACTAACCTTCAATGCAGACGAGAAGCAGCTGAAATTTTAGTAGATTCATAGTAAATTTTCATTAAAGTTTCGTCGAACTTTCGTTCCTATAATAATTAATCAGATGTATTACACTTGATTTACATTAACTAATCACTTTATATTGATTTTGATCAAATTATTTGGCTTTTGCTCGATTGTGTTTCAATAAGTTGGCTTTACAATAAATAAAACTTGTTGGTACTCAGTATTCGCAAAAACTGTCGTTTTAAACTTCCAGTAAATAAGCTGAAATTCGAATAGAAATTAATGGGTATCTTTTCAGAACGAAAACCGATGTTTTGGGAAATTTACAGCAATATTAGTTTATTTTTGCTTTCACCAAGCTAACAAGCACATGATGATTCCCCCTGCTGCCTAGACAAACGACTGTAGAGAACTGAACGGGAGTAAAGCATTTAGTTTTCTGGAAAGCTCCTTTCTCCACCGCATGCTCATGTATATATAAAGCAGTGTGGAGAGAACCAGATAGGGTAGCGTATAGCAGCAGAGTGAAATGTTCCAGTCTGTTTGAGTATACGATCAACCTTGTAATTTTCATGGATTATGATGACTGTAGCCTGTACATAGTCAAATTAATGGTTAGAGAGTATAAATTCTGCTCCTGAAAGTAGCCTCGTCTCCTTTATATTTTTTTAAAGGCACAGTAATCCTCAAAAGGAGGTTGCATAAATTATTTCAATGTAAATGTCTTCCAAATCAAAACTGAGCAAATCTTATTTTTAAAAGAAAAATGATTACTTAACCAATAGTCATGTTATGAGGTCTCAGGCAATTCTAAGAAATACAAGTCTATTTGCATTTATGTGTGAACTTGTTAACAGTGAAGAGTGTTTTCCCTGAACCATTTTACACTCTTTTGATACATTTCCTGTGAAATTCACAAGCCACTAAGCAAAGATAAACCATTTGTCACGAATATACAATTAATGTATAAAATGATGAATTTTTTTTTTTTGTGGTAAAATGGGACAAAATTGAAGACATCAAACAGAAAAACTTCTCGGGTATTGTCCCAAGAGATTTGTGGCTTGAATTGACTTAACTTTGCTTTCACTTTTTTCCTTGTGAACCTACTCGCTTTTGTTTTGGTGACATGTTGGAATACCTTCATTTATTCGAGATCAGACTTCCTTTCAAATAATTACGTAACCTTTAAGCTTATACGTTTCTTTGAATTGTCTAGACTTTTCAAACGGAAGTAAAGAAGGAAGCTGTCTATACTCCAATGAGTCTAGTTCAAAGGTTTACACGTGTCTCTTAATTTCCGCTTGACAAGATGAACCGTTTTTCTAGAAGATCCTAGTTTTCAAGAAAAATATGTCAAGGATAAAAAAAGATAATTGGAGTCAATACAGTATAAGTTTTCGGTTACATTGTCAAGCTTTCAAATAAAATGAAAGTTTTTTAAATGAAGCTTTCCAAGAAGCTTAAGAAGTACCCAACCCATCCACAAAATTTTTTCGATACTACATACTTGGTAATTGTGTTGGTTTGTATAAACTTCTATACACAATTAAATTATTATAAAAGTAAAGACAAAATCGTAGAACTACATGAAAACAGCCGTTCTGCTAAAAAAGATACCAAAAGCCATCAAGATAATTGGATCAAGAAACTTAAAAATCTCAGCGGTACTTTCAAAAGAAAATACTATAAAAAGTGACAAAAGACAATAACAACACACTTGAATACATCTTTGAGCCAATAGTCACATTGATATATTTGACTTAACTCATTGGAACGTGTGACCTTGTCATAAATTGGAAGAAACTACAAAAGCTTTCACCAAATCTGTACAACAAAGAATATAACAATGTTCCTACTTTCATTATAGATGAATACACACTTTGTACATGAAAGAAATAAAGAACGTGGGATAAAATAGAAAGAAGAAACGATTTTCTACGTTTTCTCATTTCTTTCCCATTTTCCTTTGGTTTCGACAAATATTGAACACTTGGCAATCAAAGACAAATGGTGAAAAAACATATCCCAGTCTTAAAGATAGATTGAAAACGAGAGAAAATACATTTGATATTTGATACCTTCCAGTTATTTGGTGTAACCTACACTCCATCAACTTGTCGTGCCTTCAAGACAAATTGGTTTGTTAACTTTACTCCTTCTTAAATATTTCCAAAGAAACGTGAAATTGGATTTTTTTGTCTATTGAACGACAACTGAATGTGGGGATATAAATAGGTACAATTAGCAAAGTAAGAAATAGTAAAAATTAAGTATCAATCAAAGCAATAAACATAGTTTCAGTTGATGGTTATGTGTATACAGTATTAACGGAACATTTTAAATTACACATTTAAAACAATTAACTATCTTGACAAAATTGAAAGTTCGTTTTTAATTGCAAGTGCACTTTATATGATTGTCTTATTGTAAATGTTTGGGCCAGAAGCACTTAAGAAACTTTGCTCAAACTCCATCAACATTAGAAAGGATCTGTATTATCCATTTCTATACTCGTTTTAGGGCTGTATTTTCACAATGTACGTTAACAACAAAGAGGAATAAAGGATTCCAAAACTTACTGAAATTGAATGCCAGAATGTTTTTTTTTGTGTAATTTATATTGTCTTTCAAATTTGATCCTTCGTTGCATTAAGAAATAAGTATGAATACAAGTATAAAACAACATAAAAAATAATCCTACGTTAATACTGTATGATCACGATGTGTGTGATGCTGATTATGAATGAGAGGTTCGAAAGCGATAGTTATCTTTAACTGTTGATTAGTATTTATTTGAGAACAAGACACACATTACAGAGAGAATGATTGAGAGTGAATGGTAAAGTGTGAATGATGATGATACGAGTGGGATCTTGCTCGCTACTTCTTCTTCTGCGTTGCGTGTGGATGTGGTGGCGGCTTCCTATTGGCTGGAGACATTATGTCTGACGCATTGCCATGCGGGGAAGCCGTGTCTGGATGATGGGGTGTACTGACACATACCTCAAATACCCTTGAACTTGCTGATTGCATGCTTTTAGCTTTGTTAATGCCAAAATGTACTTTTTCTGTAATAGTAACTCTAGCGTGACGAAATGATGATTAAACAAAAAGCCAAAACGAACAAAAGATACGGAAAAGTTCTAAAAGCAAATAAGAAACTTTGAAATGAAGAAGCTTTTATATATGCACATATGTGATAGCGAAAGTGAAAAGGGGCCATCGGGGAAAATTGTCCGTTCGTTATTTTTCCAAGTAGGATTGCGTTTTGTAAAGATAATCAATGCAACTGGGAAAAATATATACTAACGGACGAGTTTTCCCTATGGTCCCTTTTCACTTTCGCTATCACATATCAGAGTTTATATAGGTATGTGTGTATTTGATATACTCTACTTTGTATACAACACTTGTATCTTAAAAAAATGTCATTATATTTACACAGCGTAAATAGAAAGAGAACTTGTTTCGAAATAACTTTTTTCTTATGTTTGACTTAGAAAATGAGAAATGCTACTGCACGACAATGACACTAACTTTGAGTGCTAAAAAGACAACTCAAAAAAGGGGAGAGATGGATAATTACTGTTAACAGAGAACAAGTCGTCGCTTCGTTCCATTTCGTGTCATTTATTTCCAGAGACATAATGCTTTATAGTGCGGCAGCTGTATCCACTTCGTTCAGAGTTTATGCTTTTATTTTAAGAGATTTTTGGGGGCTCTCCCTCCCACGCACTTTTCTCTGCACGGCGTCGTCTCTGTTAATTAACGATCTCTCTTCTGTCAATTATAGCCATTAATGTTTTGTATGCTCAGCACTTTACACTTCTCTGCACACAGCTCTCTTTGAGATTTAACGAAGTTTGGGTGCAATTTGCTTGATGATGGTGGTTACTTTAGTATATATATATTATCATAATGGAACAGCTACATTTTTTGCAATTTTACAGCTATGCTATTAAAGTCATCGTATGTAAAAAATTAAAAACCTTGAACATTGCAGCGCATACATAGGTATTTATTCACAGTGCTTTTAAATGTAACTTTAAACATAAAGTAATTTGGTATAGCTAACAATTATATTTTCTGAATAAAAATATGATTATCTGCATTTTACTATCTTTTCTCTAGCATTTACACTTATATTTATTAGAAACCCTGACAAAGAAAAAATTTCGTGCATATATATTAAAAATCACTTACTTGACTTTGTTAAGTTAATAGGTAATTGGTTAAAACTTTTTCCTTCAAAGGCTTTTGAAAACAGAAGAAATGCTTCTTTTTCCCATTTGCAATTTACTTGATACTTTTGAAATTTTTGTTACAGAAAAAAACGAGTTAAATAGAGCAGTTCAATAATAAAAAATAACATTCCAGCAGATCGTCCGCTGAAGTAGTTATAAAAAACATCAAAAAATGCCAACTGTTAAATTTCTAAAATGTAGTCATTTCCCCATAAAATTTTAATCACACTATAATGACTAGAATTACTTTAAATCCTCGTTTAAAATAAATTTAAGTCTACCTATTAATATAGTTATCGGCAATAAAAGTACCCATTGAACAGGGATTGACTTTTCTGGGACACAAAATATCAAAATTGCTTTCACTGCCAATCAAGCAGACAAAAAACTTCGAGGTAAGTGGTATTAATGCCGTCATTTCAGTTTTTAGTGAAATCAGCGATTTTATTAAATCTTGGTTCAAAATTGGCCATAATTTTACAGTATATTTTAAGGCACATACCATGTCAATAACTACCTCAAAAGAGGACTTACTGGTAAGTTTTTTTACGTTGCTTTCAACTCAGTTGTTGGCCTACTTAAGATGTTTTCATTCAAGTTTATACACAAGCAACTTCACTTTTATATATTAGAAAAATGGTGGACCTAAATATACAGCGACATGGTCGGGCTCGTAAAGTAGAATGAATAAAGCGAATGGGCAGTATAATAACATCATTACTTTTTATCATTGTTATAATGCTACGAAGCTCCGTTGTCCTAGGCCTGAGATTCGTCTCCGCATATAAAAAAAATATATTTAAAGGCTTTTCGTTTTTTTTACTACTACCCGAGTTTGAAGATAGTCATTGTTTGCGATATGATTGTAAAAATATGTTCAAAGGATGCGAAGGACCACGTTTTTAAAGAGAACGACTCAGAATGAATTAACTGATGAAAGAATGATTAAATATGTGAGAAAATGATAACTGTTCTTAAAAATCACCGGCACACTTGCAGAAATAAATGATGTGAATAATGCGAATTAAACTGACAAGTTGCACAAATAAATGATATGAAAAACACAGGTAATTTGGGTTTTCGAATAGTTAAATAAGTAATTTAATGCTCTCACACAATTAGCGAATTTTCTGTGTGGAGTTAAAGGAAAGTCAAAAGGTTACACAAATTATTACAAGTTACAGGAGACGTTCAGCCTTGTTGGCTGGCAAGCAAGTAGTAAGTAAGTAAAGGAGAATGTGCTGAAGATAATGTACATTATGGTACACAGACACAGTCAAGGTTAAGGAAATGACAAATACAAGAAAGAAAAATGCTTCCACATCATCAGTGATGTGTCAAGCACACGGCTTCTTCCTCGTGTGCATTATGGATTTTTGCTATATAATTATAAGATAAAATGATACAATTGAAATTGGTAACAAGAATTGGTACATTAAGTTGATCATAGGTGTCAACACCGACACTCTACGATACTTTGTGTAAGAAGCCAGAAGGGCTATTTGATAAAAAGTGAATACAAACAATTTAAAAGAAATGTAAAATGTAAAGCTAGTCACGTTCTGAACAGTCATGAATTAGAATACATTTAATTTTTGGCGTACAAAACCTAAAGAAATGAGCTGAAATGTTTTGACTCGCTAGTTTTTGGTCTTTAAACATTTTGTTTGCAAGGTTAAATATTTCCACCAAAAACATTACACCGTATAATTAATTGGAATACTTTTAGCCGAAAGTAAAAACACAAAGCCAATTTAATACAAAAAATAAGAAAAAATCTACGTATGAAGCAAGTCTTGCTGGTGTTAAGTTCGGATCATCCTACTTCTCAATTTATTCATCCAGTACATGAAATACTACGCAAAATATAATACCTAATATCATCGAAGAATTAATCTATTTTACAAAATATCAAAAGTAAAATATTAAAGTGATCGCTTTAAATAGTCCTCAATTTTCTTCGAAATTGAAATTGATCTTTATTCTTCGAATGTTCGGTTAACCGTTAGAATAGTATACGCCTTGTGCACATTTTCTCGTGTATTGGGTTTTCTTCTAGTTACTGGTTATTGAGTTCACCTCCAATGATATATATTAGCTCAAAAAGGGGGTTAAACTGTACCCAGACTTGAAAACACTTTTTTGTTTGCGTGGGAGTTTATAAACATAAAATGTAAATATTTGAGATAGCCGTTTTAACTTCCTGTAAATAAATTTCGAAATTGGATCTGGAAGTCACCTTTTAAAAGACGATTATTTACAATGCGATTCAACATGTGAGAAACAAATTCTAAACTACGCAATACACTTTTAATTAAATATACTTCGGCATTGCATGTCTAAAACTAACAAACTGTAGATTTAAGAAATATATTTAGGCCATTTAAAAGCATACCATAAATATTTAATTACTTTAGTTTTAAATTTAACTAACAATTTCTAAGAATTTAGTCTAGCCATAGTGTATTTTCTTTTGATATTAGACTTTAAAGCGTAAATTGAGTTTCGCAATTTTCCTTTCTTTACAAGCTGCAAATTTCACAGTCCACTTATTTTGTGCTGGAATCCCCTGGATAATTTCTAAGAATGTTGTAACCAGGCTTCTCAAAAACATGCATGCATGACTGACTGAATATTTACAGCTTTTGTTCGGTTCTCTACTCATTTTTCATTTTGCAGTCATTGCATGTCTTCATTCATCACGTTTTATCTTCATAATGAACTTGGCGTACACGTTAATCCCGCAGCAGCACAACTAGAAAAACAGTATGCAGACGTATGTATCTATTTCCGAGAAAATTGTACTGGCTTAATTTATTTAATAAACTATGCACTAAAATAACAGACTCATACATTGAGTTTCAAGGACAACCCGAATTTCTGTCCGTATTTCGTACTGAACCTCAAATAATGATTCACTTTCCTTTGTAAATTCTTTTGAAGAATCGTAACAGCAAAAAAAGACAAAGTTCAAAGAATACCAAATAAACAGAGCTAACGAGCTTGCACACATTGCATAAAAGTTAGATATACAATTGTGCGTTTTCACTTTGTGCTCTTAATATCCTTTTGGATAGTTTCACGAGAAATTATGTAACTTTTGACGTTCTTTTGTAAAACGACGAAGAATTTAGTTTGATTTTGGCTTATCATTAGACAGTTGCTTTATTTTGAAGGTTGTTGAGTAACATGAAAATTATATATATCAGCTTTTTTACTCAGGCAACTCTGTTTTTCACCAAACATTATACAAAAGTAGAATACTCTACATGTGGTTCCATGCACCAACCACTATTTGTAAGCTGTAATGGAATATTTATACACATAAACAAAAAAATGTTACCCAATTTATTGTCAAAAATATATTTGCGTAACTAGTAAACAAAAAACTATACTATTTTCATAAAACCAATGATACACTAAACAAATCATTTTTGAAATCATCAACCTACAACATTGATGCTCAGACTGTTGGACGTAAGTACTAAATACTTTCTCCGTAATAGTGTTTTGACAAGGTATGACAATTCTAGTCCAAATTTTAATGTATTTGTTTGTCGTTTCCTGTATATGGACTAACTTTCTGAATGTGGATCACAATCATTTGTATTTTAAGTTAAAAATAAAATTGTTTCTAAAGGTGCCGGAGAAAACCCCCCATTAGAACAGAAAGCAAAAAAAACATGTACTACTTTTTAAAGTGTACTTGGTATAGTTCAAGGTTACATATAACTGCAATATAGCGTACTTAAGTGCAATAAAACTGCCATTGAGGCTTAGAAGTTTTTTTTTCTAATTTAGTCACGTTGTCTGCCGTACACTCATTTTTATATCAGAAACTTTTTATTTAGTATTTTTATAAAACAGATAAGCGAACGTTTAATATCTTGGATTTACAAGAAACAACAGCTTTTTTTGTCATCTTGTATGAATTTTTTTTTAAAGAAATACATATTTTTTAGTTAATTTTAGTTTGTTTTCAAAAATTGTTTAGGACAAAAGCCTGAGAAAATTCAAAAGTTAAAATAAAGCATATATGCCGGTCTTCTCGAAACCTATACCTTTATTATACTTTTCGCGGTATCGGCAACATAGTAATTAAAATTAAAATTCGTTGATCTAAAAAACTAACTCACTCGAACAACTTACTTTTAACTTTTTTCCGAGAGTGTTAAATATACACGTAAATTCAAGATATGCATGTTTTACCCAAATATACTTTTAAACCCAAAAACCACAGCGATGACAATGTAGATGACAAAAACTTGCTTTTAATTTCTAAACCTTTTCTCACTTTTGAACTGCTAGTTGGTGGTTTGGTTTAAGTTTGGCATGGTGGTCTGACTTTGTGGTTGTGCAAAACTAATAATTTGCAAGAAATGCAAACAGTTTAAAATGAAGATACAAATTACTGAGAAACTTTGCGTTAGCAGTTTTACGAGTATAATCTATTTATTTTCTCTCATAAAGTAAAATAATTACTTTGCATGCTTCTATTCACAAAACCTTGGCAACCCAATTTCTCGAAAGTTTTACTGGTCTGTATGCATATAAATATCATCATCATTTCCAATTTCTACAGTTCTCCATTTTTCCTCATTGGAATAGTTCAGTTCAATAAAATCGTAATGTAACGCGCAGAAAAATCAATGTAAAAATCGGCCAAAAAAGCTAAGGAGCTCAAATGTGGAACGTACATATTCCAAAGAATGGAAATAAATCCACAGCCTGTCAGGTTCTTAAAGTAAAAGAAACGGAAAGTCGATTTTGATATCCCAAATGATTCTCTAGCAACAATACAGACTGATTTCAGAGTATTTTGTATTACGTATAAGCAATATACACACAAATAGCTTAATAAAAAAATTACTCTGGTCTATTGTCTACTCGTTATCTTATCTTCAAGTCCATGGGAAAGTTTACTGAACTTTTACTTTGCTTTGAATTGTGCATCAGTAAAGAAAATTGGTGAATAGTACCATAGGAATACTTTTTATACTCACAAGGATAAAAAACTGAAGGAGAAGGCATCAACCCCATTCAAATGTCGTAACAACCGAAAATACATACGCTTTCGTATAGAATTTCTTAGTCTTAAGGGTATACTGTATGAGCTTGTGTACTGTGTAGCAAACGAGAAAGCTGTAAAGTGATAACTACTTTCTCCACTTTGTCTACAGCAAAAAAAGAAAGATTTTCGTTTGTCACTCTTCGAAATGTATCAAACATAAGTATTGCAGACACTTGTTCTGTTTTTTTTCTAGACCGATTTTCTGCTCAAGACAATAAATCTGGAATGGAAATATTTGGACGTTCTAAGAACTACTCGAAGAAATTTATTTCTTACAAAGGAAAAAAGTACCCATGATATTGGGCGAATTTTGTAGTACTGAAGCAGACGTATGAGTGTTAGAATGAGAAATCAATGCAGACCGGGAAAATATATGAGATATAAATGGAAAAGAAATGGGGCAATCAAAGTTGACTTAGGAAAAAAATCAAAGCCATAAAGAAAGAAAGATTAAAGAGAATGATTGACTTCCTTGAAGGCTTAGAAGGAGAAGATACGAAAGGATGGAAAGTAGGATCCTTCTGTTGGCTAAATAAACATTGGAAATAGGAAATGATGCTGGTCTGTTTCGATTTTTCAAATGCGTTCGAATTTTAAGTAATTTCTAATGCAAGTTTTATTAGAACATTTGCTTTGTCAATAAAGCATTGAGATAGAGTCCTTTCATAAATAAATATCGTTAAGAAAATAGATATTTTTAGTTTAACATTTTATTTTGGTAGTACTAAATTGCAAATAAACTAATATTTTTGTTGGTTGTGTCAATATTCGAATTAAATCATAATAATCGTTTAAAATCTTGAATAAAAAGACCAATTTTAAATATTCGAGTATTTCACTTTAATAAATCGGGCTTAGAAATAGAACAATAATTTGTCTGAGGTAAAGTGGTGATGGAGAAAGTTAAGTAAAGAGGTGAGATTTCGTGCCGTGGGAATAAACCACAAAACGACTGTCTGACACGAAACCTTGAAAATGGGTTGGGAAAGAGAGGAAAAGTTTTTTGGTTTGTCGTGGCTTCTAATTTACTTCAGACTATTCAATTTGTAAAACTACCTTGCTAGTTTTCTCGTTCGAAAAAGTTTAAGAAAATTGTATTCTTGACGATATGTTGTACGAAAGTGGGGTAACACTTAACAAGATTAAAAGAGGAAAACAATCATAAATATTTCTCAAGATCACAGCAAGCAAACAAAATAATTGTTATGGGTAAACTTTGATCATTTCTTAAAATGACTCTCATCAGAATAATCACAGGAAGCGCTGCAGGAGTCCCTCTTCATATATATTAAATGATAATTATGGAGCTGTTACCAAACTTGGGTAACAAGAAGATGTAGTGTTATATTTTTTGCAAAAAATTGTGTCGAATGATACATTTAAGAATAATTTCAAGCACAAAAAAATACGTCAAATTTATTTATTTTGGTTACATTTTTTATTCCAAGTGTCAACTCTTTTTTTAACATTAAAATTACAGCACCGGAATTCAAATCCAGTTTGAAAACCATATAGCCTAAAAACAGTCTTTAAATCCCTTTTTTCTTTTCCCTCGACTTTTTCATTCCGGACAAATTAAAATGCTTTGGAGTATCAAAAGCCCGTGTCCGCATGACTGATAAATTATTTTACACATTTCAGCAAGTTATGTAAGTTTATTCACTATGACAGGGTCATACATCTAATGTTATAGTCCCATGTGCCGTGCTGTGTATAAAAGTGGCTTCATTTTTTATCATTCTTACTTGACCAACACAGCATTTGTGACATTGAGTATTTTTTAGTTCAACATTTTTGAAAAGACATTTTACTCGAAACTCGAACGGATAGAATTTTTTAAATGTGTTCAAGCTCCGAAATGCATTGTTGTTTAACTTTGCAATACTACTCACTTCAAAAATAATGATTCGCCAACTTTTCTGACTGAAGAGAATGTACTAAGTTTCTTACAGTAGGCTTTATATGGATAATTGTTTGCTATTTATAACCAATATATTTTAAACATAGCATAATAACAGGAAAACTAAGGGTAAGTAAAATGATATATGTAAATAAATAGTTCGAGGGGTTGCTATTGAATGGCAGCTTTATAATTAGATCTGCGAAAAATGTATAACAAATAAAACGTCAACTGCAGCAGCCTACTAATAAAGAATATTTCCAAGATGAAAATGAAAGCTGTATTTTTGATAAAATAATTTGGCAGCCACTTTTTCACAATACATCAGTAAGCCAATTCGTAATATTTCATACCACTGCTCTGGGCATTTGTTTTAGAATTTAGATCAAACTCAAAGCATTATTCTAAAACTGGGGCAACATTGGACATGCAGTGTTACATTTCTCAAACCAGTTACTAGATACATACTAACATGTAGATAAGCAAAATGTAGGTTTAGCGTTGAGAATTTTATGGCTCCGCTGCGGGTCATTATCATCAAACCGAAAATACGTACTCATCCATTTCACTTCCCACACCACACACAACTCAACTTTACCAAATATACTTTTATTGTGCTTCTGCCTATACTACTACAACTTCAATCAGAACGTCTATTGATCAACTCAACTGGGGAAAATGATCATTATCCTAATGATAAATAGAAGCATTGACGCAGCACAATAAAATAAATAACGCATTTGATATAGCTTTGTACTCAATAACCAAACAACAAAAGTGTAAACAAATACGGAAAAGGTTGGAGCTGACTCAAATGTTGCATAAGCCAAAAACATTTTTTTGTTGGATTTACTTTATCATATTTCTGGCACAAGATAGTTTTGTTATTACGCAATATTGTTATTCAATCATGCATTGAGTTTTCGTCATATTTTTGGTAAATACTGTATCAGCTTTGTATAGTGCTGAGTTTCTCTAATCGTAACCATTGATCAGCATTGATATATAATCGGATCATTTCATAACATCATCGAATAATAGTATAATATTTGTAGCATTTATTGCGTAGTAGTAGTGTACCGTAATAAATCGTAATACTTAATATCGAGATTTTGGCCCAAATATTTGGAGAATTTGCAACTTATGTTGTTTACTTGTCAACGTTATGACATTCGTGATTAAGCTTTTCAAATTATGGGTGTTTGAACAAAAACGCTATATCCTATAAAATAACAGATATTTAGTTTTTTGCACATCAAAATTTACATTTAATATTTATATCTACTTATCAAACTGTATGTTTTAGCACTTGACATTAAACTTGTTATATTAAGTATGAGTTCAACGATACTCGTAAATTTTTCTAATATGCTGTTTTAAACATTGTTACTTTTAAGTTTTAATCCTCTTTACAAATGTCAGTTAGTGTAACAAACTGTACTGTATTATTTACAGTAACAGCATTATGAAAATGTTACAGCCATTCAGTTGGTTGAACTTTTAAGCATAGAATATATACCCTTCCACGTTTTGCAAAATGAATGGTGGTAATGATACTGCTGTTTCTTAAGAGATTAAAAATGTGCCAACATTGCTGTTGCTACATGAGTACATACTTTATGAACATTAGCAGCTATTTATTTAGATAAAGAGGAGATGTTGCTCTGTGTAGCGCTCCAGTTTTACCTTCGGGACATAAAAAACAAATGAAGACGTAGTACACAGTATAACGTTGTGAAATACAAAACTGAAGATAAGCTTACTATTTTATGTTTTTGTGTTTGGGAGAGTTATAACATTGAGACGTTGTGTTAAGAACCTTCTAGGGATTTTATGTAAAATTTACAACAGTTCTCTACATCTCTCCTTTACACAGCTAAATATAATAGCTTTTAAGAAGCTTCTAGAAACTAAACTTAGGACAAGGTGAAATGTAAGCTCATAAACAGTAGTCAGGTTGGATTTTCAGTTTGGTACGAAGAAAACGTCTACTTTGCATTTAACGCTTTTGTCTTCATTTTAACGTGATGGCTGGTCAAAATACGAAATTATCTAGTGTTACGCTTAAGTCGGCAAAAGTATCACTTTACTTTGTTTGTTAGCTTCTAAGAAAATATTTTTTAGCGATAAGATTAATTACGTTAACTTTAATTTCATTTATTTTCTTAGTTAACTAAGTAAATTTCAAAGTTCTGTCATTTTTTTTCTCACAATGTAACTTCTACATGTATTGATCATTGACCCCAAAATCATAACAATTTATGACACTGGGATCGCACAAGTAGAAAAAATAGATACGCATTTCTACTTGGTGGCTGCTTTTTCGAATTCGGCACATGAAAATATCCCTCGATACACTTCACGCATCCATTCTTCCTGTTGTCCACTTTCTCCTTCTAACTTATAATTTATTTGTTGGAGCGTTGTCAGTTGCATGGAGACATATTTTCTGCTCTGATACGTTCACGTATACACCAGTCCCACGTAATGTATTAGGAACCTATACTCTTTTTCGAAATATATTTACTATTTGCGTGATGCTGTATTTGTATCGTATATCCCTTTTTGTATATTTGGCTTGTATTTATTTTATAAAGTTAGGTGCCTCTTTTTTTCTAAAGCCGACGTAGCAGAAAAAAGTTGCAAGCGTTGTTCCGTTACTCATAAAATATTTACAAAGAAAAAGCTGACATAAGTAGCTAAGCTAGCAAACAAGGTGTTTTGGGAGAACCAACAAAAGTTTGGAAAGGATACAGGCAGCAGGGTATGGGAATTGGTGCTCGCCTATTCCTGTCCAGAATGTCAAAAAAAACTTTTCTTTGAATTTTTAAATTAGAAGAGAGGAATGGGATGTTATTTATTTTAGTCAGGTAGCTTATTTCAGACAGCTTTCTTTCATGGTGTCTTTTGAGAATATCATTAGCATAAAAATAGGCAAACTCGATAACCAAAAGTTGCTATTTTGTGATAGGATCTTTTTTGTATACATTTTATTTATTTTGTTTGTGCGTCTCTAGTTTGCTGATGATTTTGTGACTTTTTTTTTTTGGTTTTTATATTTTAGATCGAAAACTCGTTTTTGTGATTGTAATATCGTAAACTGTAATTTTAAACTTAATCATACTATACAATCCAACACGAAAATGCGAATGAGAAAATTTAAATAATACCTTGATTTCTACATTTAAATTTTGAATAACGTTAAGTTTTTATGTTTTCTACTTTCACCTGTACTTTACTTGCTTTGAACAAAAAATGTACAAAAGTAGGAAATTTAGCTAGTTAAATGAATATGAGTAAATTATTGTCTATATGGCACTACAGAAAATATTTTTAGATGCGTAAAAGTTTAGTTCCTTCGTTTATGTTTACCTGCCAGCTTTATAAATAAGCTTGTTTCATTTTCACGTTCCCTACTAAAGAAATGTGGTCTGGCTTACCGATATACCAGCGACAAACTCTCCAAATTTCTGAGTAAGTTCAAGGATCAGTCAGCGTGAACCATGTGAAACAAATAGTTTCCATTAAAACAAGACTAAATACATTCTCTTTAGCGATGATGCTGTCTGTTTGGATTTACGAGTTCTTAAGGTTAAAGCATAAACACCAGTCTGTATCAATGTCCAACTTGGAACAGATATTGGATATGGTAGTGTTGTTAATTTAGATGGACAAACTACAAGTTTAAATAGTTCTCTCCCTTACCCTCTTATTTTTTACTAGTTTTCTTCCAAGTGCCTTTGCTTTATTTTTAGATTTTGCTATTGTTCGCAAAATAATAGTTTTCTCAAATCCCACTCATAAAAACGTCTTGTAAAACCAACTATCTATTTTGCCTTCGGCTGCATAGCATTTGCACAATTTATGTATACATATCAGTAATAAGCATCAAATCCGCCAAACAGACCAATCAAAAGCGGAAACACTTGAATTTTCAAAAAAAATATTAGATCTATTCTATGCTACTGTTAATATATTGGTTTAAAATATTTTTAGTTATGTTAGGTTTCAATTTTGTGCAGCTTGTATAAATACATAGCTTGACTTTTACCGTATTTCTCTTATCGTTTTACTCAATTTTTACTTTCACCAGAAAGAGTTATCTTTCATTAGACAAACCATATGTTAGTGTTGAGAAAAGAAAAGTTCGAATGAAAGACGAAAAGAATGAAAGGGTCGCTGAACTGAACCAACATGCTACTTGAATTAAACACATTTTTGCTTCTTCTACCAATACTTCAAAATGTTAAACATGATTAAAAGGTTGTTTTAGATTTAGAATAAAAATAACCTGATGAAATGATATACCTAAAGTTATTATCAAACCAACTGCAGAAAATGTTATAATGCATAATTAATGATATTTATTATGCCACCAGTTTTATTATTTAAAATAAACACTGGAAATATTTCATTAAAATACCACTTACCTTTAAAAAAGAGGAGGAAAAATAATGGAAAATGAAATCGCTTCAAATTCATGTTAATTTAAATTTAGTTTCCGGTATCAAAATATATAATACCTAAAGCAGATTTAGCCAGTTTAATAATTAGACGACTTTATTACACTTGTTATAAAGTTATATTACCACAAATAGTATTCACAATTGTCTATTTGTCTATTTGGTATGACACTTGACCAGATTTATTGGATTGGGTTACGATTCACTAAAAAAATACGCGAAAATTTCCACAAATATCAATTAAAGTGCACACAGTATTCACAATTATAACTTTTTACTGTTTTAACTTCAAGAACTCGGTACTGAAATATATTTTTAATTAATTGAAGAGATGACATGACGATTAGCGAGAATATGACACTAAATTGATGATAGCAAAAATGATGATTCAAGCTCAGATTGGGATTCGTTTTCCAGTTTTCACCAAGCCAACAAGCACATGACTCCCCGTGCTACCTAGACAAACTTCTGTAAGGAACTGAACTAGAATACAAAATGCTTTCTCCCGGAGAGCTTCTTTCTCTAGCCACAGCTTCTCTCCCCTACACGAAGTAGAGTATAAGCTCACATAGTTAAGTTCAATAGAGTAAAAGGCTCCAGCTTGTTAAAATGTACGAACAATCTTGTACGTCTTTAAAGCTATATATATACTTAAATTGATGCTATGAGAGTGAAACCTTGGTCTCGAAAAATAGCTTTGGGTTGTAATGAATGACTCTATTTGCTTTCGTTGTGGGTATAACCAGGATGAATAATTTCCGTTAAACTTGGAAAAGTGAATGCTATCTAAAAAATCTTTTAGCCTTGTAATCATTATTAGTTTATTTAAACTCTAACGCATAATCTGACGTTTGATACACAGCTTCTCGTTTATGCACAAGATCCTTTAACTGTTGGATGCTCTAGTTTAAAACTGACAATTTGATGTGAAAATATTGATATTCATGCATTTAACTTTACCCAGAGGTTTAAAATATCTGACGGTTTTTCTATATTTTTTCGCGTATTTACGTTAAATGTGAAGCTTTGTTTTGTTTGTAATTATTTGAGAGAAGATAACACAAAGATATAGCTTCCTGAAATCCTAAATTTTATTAGAGCTAAATACTCAATAATCCATTGACTATTTAAATATTTCAAAGATTTTAGTCGTTGAGACACTATTTAAGAAAGCTTTTATGTATAAAAATAGCATTATTTAAGGTTACGTGGAACAAAAGCATAAAATAAATAAAAAAATACCATTTTCATTCAATATCAAAACATTAGGCGTCATTTAAAAAAATGTATTTGAATAAATAGTTTATTTGTTTACACATTAAAACATTGCAGCACAACAAATGGAAAATTTGAAAACATCTAAGTACTTTAAATTTAAAAAATGTCACCCATCCTCAGAAAAACTGACAAAATTCCGATTGATAATTTACATTCTTTTGTACTCATATGAGAACTTGTTAACGTCAAAAATTGTTTTATCTCGAACTCATTTGCAACTTCTCTCGAACTTCACAAGGTGTTACGCATACAGTAAAACATTTCGTCAACTAATAGGTTTTGTAATACAAAGTAGTTCTAATATCAGGGTTTTTCCCAAGTGTATTTTGGCATGTGCCGGCTTGACTTTGCTTTCACCTTCTCTTGTAAACTTACTTGTTTTTGTCGATGAAGATTCTTGGTATCTTTATTCCTTTAAGGGCACACTTCCTTTCAAATAGTTGCATAAACATCCATAACATATAGGTTTCCATGGAATTGTCTAGGCCTATTGAATGGATGTTACGGGAAAACAAACAAGATGGGCTTTTATAAAAATAAATGTAGTTCGCATGTAAAACACACGCATTAAATTTTACATTAAAGTATTCAAAAGTATAAAATTATAAGATGGTGTGACTAAATGCAATATACATTTTCGACTATGTTGTTGGGCTATCATGAAAACTGAAAGTTTTTTTTGGGCATCAGTTTTCGAAGAAATTTAATAAACTTAACCCAACAACATGTCAAGTAATGAACTTATTGTATTTTTATTCAATTGGTAGTGAAGAATTCCAGATAAGTTAATTCAATATAGCTGTAAGTTTGAACTCCAAGGATTCGACCAGGTAGACATAATGACATATTTGTTGTTGTATATTTATTTTGTGGAATTGCATTACAAAAGAAATCTTAGTTCGTGTTAAATATTTTGAAAGTGAAGCCTTTCTTGTAAATACGATACTTAGGAAAAAGTGTTCTAATTTCATTTGTTATGTGGACACGTGTTCATTTACAATAACTTAATTTGTGACAATGGCTTTCACTGTAAATGTTTCTTAATTTACTTTTTATTAAACATAAATAATAGCATATTGGCTTATCGTTAGCACCACATAAACCAATAGTTCGGGTTTGAGACTTTTTCAGTTGATCATGTTCTCCAAAATGTATGCTGACTTGAAAATTAAGGAAGTTTATATTAAAATTAGAGCTTGTTTATTTTTAAGAAAAAAATTAAAAGCTTTTCTCAGTCGAATGAATATCAAATGTAAATTTGAAGTACATCAAGTTTTCAAGTTTCAAGAGCCACTTCGTTGTTTAGCAGGCCAACAAATATATTGAGTTGATACAAGTGATCTTAATGACGTCATCCGCTATTTTATGAAAGCTATTCTTAAATTAGTTATTTTTATACATTATGGTTTAAATAACATATTATGTCAATAGGTATTTCAACAAACTTATTCTAAAAGAATGTATGCCTTTCTGCTACATTTATTTTTTGACGTTGCTTTCCACTCGATGTTTGGCCTACTTGAGTTTTTTTTATTCAAGTTTTTACACAAGCCACTTTACATTTGTGTACAGCGACACTATTGCTAGTGGGCGTGCATCGTAAAGTAGAATGAATAAAGTGAATGGGCAGTATAATAACATCATTACTTTTTATCATTGTAATAATGTTACGCAACTCCGTTGTCCTAGGCCTAAACTCATAATATATATACTTTTTTAAGGTATATAGCTGTATGCTAGAAAGCAGGGACATTGCAAGACTTTTTTTACTACTCAAGCTTGAAGATAATCGTAAGTTGTAATGCCACTGCTTTCACTGTGGAGTATACCTACAACAATAAACGGTTATACAACCGATCCTACACGATACTGAGGATCAGTTCAACGCTGGTTTTTTTTCTTGTTTTTGAGGATGAATTGAAATGTGGATATCATAACATCGCTGAACATTTAGATTAAACAATTGGAAGTCATTTGCTCCGAAAATGAACACGATAGAAATGCATTAATTTTCGGGATGCTATTAGGTATTAGAGTTAATGCATTCAATTTGAAGTTGTTGATTATTTTAATTGAGTCGTGTTCAAATTAAACTCAAATAGTTTTTTTCGCCGTGTCAACGAATTTTATTATTCGAACTATTATCATTTAGCCTGTTTACCACTTTTGGCAAATTGTTAATTGTTGAGCTGTTGTATTGTTATTTCAAAAGATTAAAAATAGGTAAACAAAAACACTAGAAGAGGTGCTTCGAAAAAAAACATTTGTAAAGCTTAAACCTAACTGTGTATATGCGTCAATATTTTGACCAACATTTGGCGAAACTTCAAGCGTATTTTATTATTCGATAACTAATCTAAATTAAGGGTTAAGCTAACTTTAAATGGGCAAAACCAAATTTAGGGATAGAGTGGCTTATTTGGTTAAATATGAAAGTTGTGTGAGTAGACTTCAAAAAGATTGAGTTAGTTTTCAATTTACGATTATTATATAGATATAAAAAATAACGTTTTGGTTATCTTATAGTAAATACTACAGTTTAAGAAGAGAATTTCAATGCACGTTATTATTATCTAATCATAATTTACGTATTCGTCATATTTCATGCAAAAAAGACTTATATTCATCAATGTTTGTTTATTTGGCTCTATTTTTACTCCAATTCTCGGTTGATGGGCTTTTGTGGGAAGAAAGACTTTTGGTTATTGTACTAATGCTAAATGTTAGTATAAAAGCATTTTGATAGGATACATATAAATCTTTTGAAAAATAACTGCGTAAACACGTAAAAGCCAAAAAGGAGCACGATTTGTTCAATGTTTTGGATGTGAGTTTTACCACAATATATCTTTTTGTGATTAAATCCTACGTTGTGTATTGTTTGTTGATGATGTGACGAGTTATCTAAGCTGATTTTTATAAAGTTATCAAAATTTGTTCGAATGATATATAATTATGATCGATTGTTCCCTTCGGAATATAAATCCTTATGACTATTCAGTTTATACTTTTTACGTTGTAGTTGTTAAAATATTTTTAGCTTAAATATCGGCTAGATTTTTTTGTTTTTTAGTAATCACTTTTTTACGAATGTCAGGTAGTGTCACAAACAAGCTATATAATTTTTACAACATACCGATGATAAAATATGCTTATAAAATTAAGGATATGCAAGAAAAAATATTTCGCCCTCTATACGTTAAACGTTCGTTGTGAAAGACTACGTATAATTATGACCTTGCAAAACACAAAGTTAACTAAGCTTTCACAAAGTTAACATTCTTTAGTCTACAGATAATAGCATTTTAGAGACATTTGGAAAGACAACCTATATAAAATTTATTTAGGTTAAATGTGTGCGAATGAAAAAAATATTTCTTTATACTTTGATCATTGACTCAGAATCGGAGGCTATATCGTAACAAATTAAATTACTGTATTTGGCTGCTCGTAACTTTAACCATCCCCGAGGTATATTATATTTCTTAGAAGATTTTGAGTTTCATTTCGTTTTTCTGTCTTGTTAAATTCACCAAGGCTCTCTTATATTTACCAACAACCAGGTAATATAATACTACTGACTTCTCCCTTCTAATATATTTGATGACGTGTAATACTGAAGAAATATTCCTTTCTTCATTTATATTTGATTTGTATTTACTATTGAAGCTGCTTACTTGTCTTTTTTCAAATTCCGTCGTGACAAAATAAAATTACAAGTATTTCTGTATTTTCTCTAAAAATAACATTTACAAAGTATATCTGACATAGTAACCATCTAGTAATATTTTAGGAATCTACAATCTTTCTTCTGTCCTGAATGCGAAACAAATTTTTCTTGGAATTTACATTACCAACCTTGTAGATATATAAGAGACGGAGGTAGGCTGCTACTTATTTTAGTCAGGTAAGGTCAGGTGCTTTTTGAAAAGTTTTCTTTTCATACCGTCTTGAGAATATCGTTAGGAAAAAATATTCAAAATCGAATTCGTCAAAATTTTTACCTAGGTTTCGTTGCATGAACTTTACATTTTTTGCGTTTCTGTTTTGTTGATATTTTTCATATGCTTGTAAATATTACAGATATTTTCTGTACTTGTTTTTAATGTACATGAGCACCTCACTAACCAGCTCCCTTAATTAAATTTCTTACAATTAAGCATTTTAAATTATATTCAAATATTCTAGAACATCTTCATTTTCAAGTTCTAAATAACCTTCATTCTCCTTTAACTTCTACATCTTGCATATATGACTTCTGTATATTCAAGCCAAAATGTGTGAATGGCTTTTATTAATGTGTGCATAATTTCCAGAGCATTTTCTCTTTCTCTCTCGTTTAACCTACTTTTCATTGAAATCCTATTCTCTTTGTCGTCTACAACAGAGACATGGAATTCCCGAGAAACTAAATTCATATCTCATTATATTTTTGGCCTTCTTTAGAACTGTCTATGCAGACATCTTTTTGTTTCCGTCATTTCATTCCTTTCTCTTTTAACACCCATTCAACTTTATACTTCGTTCCCAAAAAACTCCAGGTCTTTTGTGAAATGAATTCATCGGAAATGAACCAGTTTAGCAAGTCATGTGTAAAATTCCATCTTTTTGGATAAGTTATTCCACACCGCATGACTTGTTTATAAAATTCGTGCTAAAAAATTGTAGTCACGCTGGTGTTCCAACATTTGAGATTATTTCGAAAAAATAAGAGAAAATGCGTAAGTTGTTTAAGGTAGTATTGATCTATGGATCTGTTTTGCTATTTATTATTAACTTTCAGTCTATTTGGATGAAAGTGAAATTTATCCTAAATTTTCGGCTTTCTCTTTATATCGTTTTGGGAGATAATTTAATACAAAAGTTGAAAGCAAACTGGTGTAGTCAAATGAACATACAATAATATTTTGTATAGGCAATGCTCTATGTGTAGTTTATTTTCCTTGTATT
This sequence comes from Entomobrya nicoleti, assembly GCA_034695465.1. NCBI lineage: Eukaryota > Metazoa > Arthropoda > Collembola > Entomobryomorpha > Entomobryidae > Entomobrya > Entomobrya nicoleti. The sequence continues at coordinate 1,016 of JAQFZG010001068.1, read as the reverse complement.
TGTTTACCTGTCAGCTTTATGACAAGGTTGTTTCATTTTCACGTCTGTTACATTAGTAATATTTTCTGGCTTCTGTACGCACTACGAGCCCTTCAAAAGCTCAAATTGAGTTCAAGGGTCAGTCAACTTGAAACAGATGAAACACGAATATTCCATTAAAGCTAAACAAAATTCTGTCTCTTTAGCAATGTTACTGTCATCTCGAATTTTCGAGAACTAAGGTATGTTACTCATACACACCAGACCTAAATAATATTTGCCCTCTATTCATTTTAAGGTTAACCAGATTTGTTTCCTTGGGAAGTCATTGCAGAATAGAATTTCATAATCATTTCGCTTTTTAGCATAATATATTATATAGGGTTAGATTTGTTAACATACTCCGGAAGTATCATGGACCTATTTAGATTACTAAATATGCAGAGATAATTTATCTATCGAAAATATGTCCTAAGGCGCTACCAGCCGTTTATGTTTTAAACTCAGTTGGTATTTTAGACGTCAATTAATTTATGCCAATATTTTTTCCAGGTTTTTTATTTTTTCGTAAACAAACGTTTAAAAGCATACACTCATAAAACCCTTGATTTTTTCTACTTCCAATTTCATTACCAATTTTGCCCTTGGCTGGATAACATGTAAACAAAGTATTTATACTGTGATTATCTACAAAAAAAATTACTTAGATTATTTTCTAAAGATCTATTGAAACTAGAAACGTTTGTTTTTAATACGAATTTGTTGCAGTGCTATGTATTTCCATACATTTACATGTCAATTCAATTATTTTTTTTGAGAACATGAAGCTTTGCAAAATAGTCAATATAGTGTACTTGAATATTTAACGTGTATTACAAACAGAAGTAATAGTTACCTTCCCCTAATACCTATATATCTAACATACGTTGTGGATTTTAAACGTAAATGTTTGATTTTCCAGTTAAGGGTGCATTACCTCCTTTGAAGTCACACATTTGCCGACTTTCTGTATGTGCATCGTATTTGGCAAACAACCT
>JAQFZG010001067.1:0-24011 GCA_034695465.1 Entomobrya nicoleti | reverse complement strand
ACAGAAATGTATAAAAACGCTTTATGAAAAATGTCAGGTTGACTTTTGCCGTGCATATATACAAATACATATAAAAACGCAAGCTCGGTTTATTCACATTCGAATTGTTGGAAGAAGCGAAGCAAAATATTTAGTAGTAAATACATTCATAGAACATTGAAAAAATTACTTTTGTAGCGATGCAAAGTGGTCATTACTATTACATTGTATGCATGTGTACAACCATAAGGATATTGTGTACAAAACATTAACGTTTACGAATTGTAATATATAACATTTTAAGCTGAATTTTTTTACTCTATACAGAGTGCAGCAGCAGCACACACTAGACTACCACGAAACGGATAGAATAATGGATGTAACTTCACACATAATATGAAAGCCTTGCCGTGTACTTTATAAATGTGTTGATTCTCTCCCTCTCTATAAAATTTGTGCGTCGGCTTCTTTTGAGAGCATTATATTATTGTACAATGTGTTCCTGCGGTTTGCTTCTTTTGGAGAGAGAGAGAGAAGAGATCGCTGCTTCTACCAGTTTAAGCTGATTGTGAGCAAGCCTGCTACTACATGCTGTACTGTTGCTGGTGGTAATGATAACGACTTTTTATTCCAGCAGAACAGTGTGTAAGAGAGCTGGTTAATAGTAATAATATTGTAAGTTGAGAAGAGAAGGAAGAATAAGAAGTGAATAAGCAAAGCAATAAGATAGCACTTAAAAGTGGTAATAATCCTTGCCATGTATTCGAAAGTGTTATTCTTTTTAAATGCAACAAGAATGCTGGTGGTGGTGATAGGAAGATGGACCAAGAAGACGGCAAGTTGAGTAGAAGAAGAAAAGTGTAATCATTTCTCACATTATTAGATGATTGCTCACCACCGCACCACTTTGTAAAAGGCAAAAGAGGAGGTAGAGAGCGGCTGTATCAGAGAGAATTTAGCTGGCTTTACTGAAGAAGAGCTAACTTTAAGAAATGATAAACCATTGCTGACACCTCAAAGCTAAACGTTGCCGAGGCTCAATAAAAGTCTTCCTATCGTAGAAAAGCTATAGTGCTCGTGTTAGTGAATCACAAAGGGACACTTGACTTTGACGATGCAGTAGTGTATGTGGGTAAATTCGGAAACTCTGGAGCTATCGGTTTTTTAATGTCAAGTACATTATGTATGTGCATTGAGGAAAAAATATAGCGTGTATTGACAGGATCACACATCATGTGCCTCCATATAGGAAATGATACTTTTTTGTATACCAAGTACCTCTTCAACGTGTTTAGTGTCAATGTGTGTGCTTGAGTGTGAGTCAGAATCAGTAAAGAAATAACAATATTAGTACAGTTCGTCTTGACGTTCAGACGAGTAAGTATGTGAACAAAGGCCTCTTTCCCTGCACCGTTTCAATTTGTATACGTGAGATTGACAGTATCAAAGCAATAAATATACAGACATTAAGATATATACTGGCTTATTTGACAGCCTCAAGCAAGCTATCGTATATACAATCATTTATCACTGTGAAATGATCTCATTCCGTCAAAAGATTTGATCGGGTTGACTTGTGCATTTTTTAGTGTTTGCGAAAACTCCTACCAAATTGTTTAAACTTCAAGTACATCTCAAATCAAACAGCATATTATACCTCAAGTGGTTTTGGGGTATCTTGCTATTGTCAACATATTTATTGAAAAAGCATATATTCTCTTCTACTTACTATCATTATTACCAAACCTACTTATGAACATAATTTTGTGAACATTAAAAACAGACATGAGTGAGTGAGTACATGACAAAGTGGATCTATCTAAAGATGAAATGAGTTTTTAATGCGAATAAGCCAAAAGGAAGGGAAAACCATGCACCATTGGTAACCACATCATCCTCATTTCACGTAAGCAAATAAGGAGAATCTTTTAAAGCCCGCCCACACGCATTTCTTCCTGCCCTGCCACCACTGTCAGTAGGACGATAAAACACATCAGAATCAACACCAATTCAGTCCTCTCTTCGCGAACAGGGAGTTTATGTGGAGCATCATCAAAAAAGTGCTGGTGGCCAACAAAACTCCAAAAGAAATACTTTTTGTTTCACAGTAGTTTTATTATTGTGATTGTACGCAATCATCAATGCAATATATATATTTTTTCTAATCTACAACCCACTTTTGTTTAGCCAGTGTCTACAAAGCGCTAAAACGCTGCTGCTGTCAGTTTTTATATTTCACTACTTGAATTGTCCTCAATCAAACGTCAAAGTTTTGACAGATATATCATCATCCTCATTCGTCTATTACCAATTTCAGTCACTGTCAAGTCGAAGTGAACACATTGAGGAGCGCTGCCTTGACTTGTGTGAGTGAGTGTCTCTGCTCAACTCACTTGGCTTGCCACTGTTACCCATCTAGAGACAAAAATTATTATAAGCCTATTGAGCTACAACCACCATACAACAAGCAAAGCTCCCTCACTCGTTCTCTCGTACCCTGCACGCCTGCACACACCACCACATGTCTTGAGTAGTGTGTGTTGTCAATCATGTATGCTGTTGTGTGTGGATAGATATATATGAGTGCAAGCTAATAGTTGGTGATTTTGACTGGTGACTTCTCATTTCTCAAGTGTACATGTTCACGACGACGAGCAAAAAGGTAACTCTGAGCGGCTATAACGAGTCAGTCAATCTTCACACTACCTGTATGACTTGTCATCACCTTTGTTCAATAATGCAAAAAAGTTTAATAGAGCTCTCACAAAGTTGAGACTATTTTTCGATCAGTGGACAACGGTGACTCTCGCTGTGCTGAAATTTTATACATGTGCAGAACGTTTAAGAATTCTATCGGAGGGAATTCATAAAAAAATAGAAAAAATAGTTAATTGTGACTTGGTGTCGATCTATGATTTTTCAAAATTGCAATTACTATAAACGCACTCAACCAGATAAATACAAAAAAAACAGCATCAAGTTTTTATGAATTTTGCTTTTGCTGAAATTCAATCAGTATCTGATTTGTGTGGGTGCAACGAATCGTGTAAAATAATTATTTTGGGAAACTTTGTTTTCATTCTTTTTAAAACTTCATTAACGTACAGTTAACTTTTAGTTCAAAAGGAGCCACTAGCTGTGTAGTGATAAAAAACAGATTTTTTGACTTTTCATACTCACCGTGTTTCATTTTGACCCAAGTCAAATGTGCAAAGCTGATGAAGAGAGACTGAAAAAAGTAACAAGTCATTTCCCGGATTCACCCATTTCATTAATTTTCGACATTCACACTGCACAAAAAAAATCAGACCGGCATAAAAAATAGTGATGATGAGACTACCAAATTACGTAGTATGTACAGTACAGTGTTTATGCAACGCAAACCTCAGTGAAGGTGTGAACTTTTAAAATACACAGCGATCCAATTGTTAATCAAAGAATAACGCCTATACCAACATCCTGTGAATATTGAACACAGCTTGATCAATTCTTTAGTGGCCACAAATGGCAGTTATTGAGTATTTTATATATTTACATGTATACATAATATCAGATATGTACGATGACAAATTTTCTTCAATAAATTAACGAATCACAAAGATTACATGAAAAAGAAATTGAACTAAATGAGGAAAAGCGTCACCTTTCGAAATACTCGACTTAATTGGATCTCACGTGCAGTGCATTCATGCATAAAATGAGACAACATATTTTGCGGCTTATAGAGTAGCTTAAAATAAGCAACTTGTGTTGCATGCATGACAGTGAACACATAGCCCTTTTAGTATAGCACCCGAAAATAATATGTCGTTTAACTACAATAAGTATACAATTGTGTATAAATAAGAGTGACATTTAACAAGATAAACTATAGTGTGTTATAGTGTTTTTAGCAGAAAGAAACGGTGAAAAACATTTTCTCCTCGAGTAGACATATAATTCATATGAATATTCCCACGAAACACTTGTCTTTATTTATTAGTGAACGAACCATATTTGCAATTGATGCATCATAAACCTGTGTACTATTACGGCAGTGAGGAGGAAGGATCACCTTTGAAGTTTAGTCCTTCCTCTATACCGTTTGCAATTCTGGCAAGTGGAGAAACGATCTCTTTAGCCGAACCAATGTGTGAGGCAAAAATGGACCAGGAAGCTGCTGAGAGTGACAAAATTGAAGCAAAGTCACCTCCCCCACCACCTCCACCCCCAACTAGTATACTTTCCAGTCATTGTAATAAAAGTTTACATAATCATCATCACCACCACCATCATCATCAAGGAAAAGGCCAACCTCTTACACCAAATAGTCAAGACGACGAATTGTCATCTGATGATCTTATAAGTGTAGGTGGAAGTCCGTCTCCGTCACTAACATCTCCAGATAATCTGTCAAGAGCAAATACTGAGGACTTTTGTTCAGAAGACGAGTATTTCAGACCGCTGAAAAAACTCAGAATGCTTCAGGTAAAAAAAAACTTTTATTATTTAATCGAGCATTGATTACACTTAATAAGGTAAAATAATAAGGTAAACAGGATGTGTTATTTGAAGAGAAAATGCCATGTAGATAGATTTACCCATTTCTCGGTATCTCCATTCTTCTCACTTTCACTTCCTCAGGATGTAGGGTATTAGTTTATAATAATGATGCAGAAAAGATCACTTTCTTCAAGTCTAGATGCTTCTATTTTGTACATACTGTTCTATTTTCAAGTGAAAACCGATCCTGCGATGGATATAAATGATAAGTATGTTTTATCTGTAATGTTCTATGACGCAATTGAAAGTCAACTTTGATATTAATTTCGAAAGCTTACATCATATAAGATATTGGGTCCCTATAAATAAATAACTGTTTTTCCTCAATCATAAAAAACAATTCTGCTGTTACCTTTTCCTCCTTAACAAATATGTTTTCTAGTTAATTCTGTCTTCGTTTCGATTACACCTGATTACGTAGATAACTTTTTTCTCTATTTAACCGTTTCGTAAACTTGTTGTTGTGTAGGTGGAATCCCCGTCAGGTCAGACGCCAGCTGGAGTAAAGTCCTTTTCCATTTCCGATATTCTAAGTCATAAACCTGCAAAGGGAAGTAATGGTAGCGGATCCCACAAAGACTGTAGTGCTAGTGCTGCCAGTGGTGGTCGACATGCTGACAGAGAGAGAGACAGAGAGAGAGACAGAGAAGTAGTTGCACAACAGAGAATAGTTCGCCCATGGGATGCCCAGAATAAATCGAATGGAAGACGAAACTCAAATGATGCGTCTCCATTAGATGCCCTATTTCAGATGACATCGAAAACGTTTGATGGACTCAATGGTCATCATGAGAATTCAGGTAAACATCTTGTCTTAACAATTACACGCATGCTGGCTTTTTTCTGCTTATTGCAATTACACTATGCAAACACTGCTTTGACCTGAGATACTAATAAAATACAATGTTTTGCAGAGCAATTATGATTTCCCAGTCTGTCACAAAATCGGTGCGTAATTATTTTAAGGATATGTAAATATACCATACGTTTAACCCTTTTCATTAATTATAATGTTCACAGTTGTTGTGCATGATGCTATGCAAATGTCAACAAAAATATAACAAAATTGCTAAAAAGAGTAGAGTAACATGCGATGGCACTCACTTTAGGGGTTTTAACCATATACTGGAACTTTTAATAGTAATAATAACAGGTTTCATACATTTAATAATAAGTATATGCATGTTTTCCTTTAAAAAAATTGCTTCATGAATTGTCAATTCCGATCATCATCTCCCGTTTTTTTCTTCTTAATTATAAACTCCTTCATTTTTTTCTTCTAATGACTCCTGTGTTTGTACTGAGGAATGTTGCGCTCATTTTTACATTTCGCAATTATTATAATTTCAATACTTTACAATGATGATGATGATGACGACTTGAATAAGAGCAAACATGAGAAATATGCGTGCACTCATTGTTTCTTCTGTTGCAGTTTAAAACAAGAATGAGAATCATATACCTAATTAAATCATGCAGATTATTAATTGCCTCTGTATAGTTTCACATCCAATAATTAAATTAGAAAGGAAGAGAAGGATAAGTGCATGAAGAAGCGAACAAAACCCCTTTTCATTAGAATATGTCATGAAAGCATGAGAGAAAGGAGACACATAATATAGTGAGCACCACTGCCACACACCATCCTTCTCATCATCATGATCAGCACCCGCAACAGAAGGAAAGCATCTGGACGAAGATGAATTGTAGTTACATTCACATGCATGAATGGAGGTCCTGTGTTCATAATACTTCTTTACACATTTTCGCTGACGGCAAATGTATGTATGCTGTTGTGAGGTCGACGAATGAGTAAATTATATTACGTGAATGTGAATACGTGAGTTCAGAATACTTTTGAGGTAGTAATGATATGCATAATACATTGTGACTTTTTCTATGCCATTGTCAAAACTTTATGCTTTTTTTGGATGGGAATAATAAATTATAAGTGGCAATAGAAGCAAACACCCAACACGAACATTTGAAAAAAACCTTCTTATGTAAATTGATTGCAGCAAAACAACACGAGATAATAAGCACAGTAATAATGATGATTTCCGGATGATGGAAAAAAAATTCTGTTGCTGTTTTAAACGAATGTTCGACTTTAATGATAATAATATTATTGTTTTTGGGCACGATGCTCAAAAAAGAGTAATTTGGGCGATGTTCAAAAGGCCTTAATTTTTGTGTGTTTTAGTTTTTTTAAATGTTGCCTTGCTCTCTTTCGGCGAAAAATGGTTACATTTGCATATGAATAAAGTAAAATTCTGGTTTAATGAGTGTTTTTTCGTGCTATCGACTTCTAATGAAAACCAGCCGTCGTCAAAAATAAGTCGGATTTTGCAGCAATGGAATATAAGAGTTTTAACACGATAGTAATGAATTTTGTGTCATAATGTATCCGGTCTGATTTTGCATACATAAAGCACACCTTTACTTTTTCACTAAATCCAGTTCCCTAGTAATAAGTTTGCTTAACAAATCAGTAGCAGAGCATCCCATTTCACCAATGAGAATTTTTATTTACTTTTCATCTATATAGAAATCGACATGCTTATATGTGAATAGGTGTCATTAAAGTCAGTTACTCTCTAGTATTTTTTAGAAGACTAAAGTAGAATAGTCAAAATTCATGGTTTGTTACCAAGAAATCATACAAAAAAGCAATATAAAAATACTAAAAAATGATATAATATGCGTACAAAGGAAGGAGAGAGGTTGTAAGTTGAAATTGCTAACTAACTACTGGTGTTGCTGTTCCTTGGCAATAAAATCAAATCTGCTGAGCAGGAATATAAAATGGGGGAAGGAAAATACGAGGAAAGAAAAAATACCAAAATGCTTCGTGTTCTCTTTGCCACAATGCAAGAAGGCTACTTAACTCTCAACTTTTATAAAATTCGCTTCCAGGCAGTTAAGCTTGAATAGTTATTAATACCAAAAGGCTATATAGCTACATGCTCACTAAGAAACAGAACCAAGAAAAATGTAACAAGCAGTTTCAGTATAATAGCGGTAGTGAATGGAAGAAAAGAATATCTCCAATTGTAAAATGTAGTTTCTTCCTATTTTTATTGTCATGTACACAAGAGCATGGTCGTGGTGGTATAAAATCTACAAATTTATAAGAACACGTTCTCTTTTATTGTATGCTTTGCTTTCTCGGGCTATATATTTCTACGCCTTTTCCCTCATCCAAGATACCTTTAATGTAACCAGAGAGTTCAAGCAAAAGGCAATCGAAGTTCAGTAGGATGTGTATGTTTGCTGGTCGTGTATACTGATTTGCGTGTGAAAGTACACCGTTTGGTGAAAAGCTTGAGAGTAAACAAGAGAGGAAGTATTCGATTTCTTCTTGTAAGACCGCAGACTCGGTTTTAACCTCAAGAAGGAAGGGGCCGGCCAACTCCGATTTTTCTGTTTGAAAACAATGTGTGTCTACTGCTGCTGCACTGGAATCGGCTTTGTCTATACCAACGAGAAAGAGAGAGATGCCAATTTATCACAAGAGCAAAACCCTGACACGAGGCTAACCATAGATTCATTTATCATCTGGAATGACTGATTGATTGTATGCGGGCGTGTGTGGATTGTGCTTGTGTGCATTTTATATAAAACACAATATTTACATAGTCAAGCTGGAAATAAAAAAAAAGCCACGACGACTAGCTCAAGGAAATGGTTCGTGCCAGTATGCAATTTTACAAATCCTTTTTTTTCATACGTTTATTATTATCACAAGTATTATTTACAGTATATATATTGATAATAGCCATAATAAAGAAAAATATCTTTTTTTGGGGCGCGCCTCTGTGTAAACCCTTCGGTTTCTTTTCTTTTTATGCATGTCCGTTGTTGACACATAACACGAAGTCGTCTTAACCTTACTCGTTTTTATATATTAAAGCTCATATGTCAAACCTCATGCGCAGGAACGACGTGTTTCTCCAAAGGTGTTGGGTACAAACGTGTGCACATTTTTTTTACTTATTTTCTCTGATAGTGATAACAACCATCCATAACATTATTGTTATTGTTTGTTATAAAAGGAGGTGATCAAATTCATGAATGATGTGTCAGTTGTAGAAATTATATTTTTTTGTAGGAAAAATCCACACATTGTACTTTTCTTGTATATCTGTTTGTTGCAGTTGTATATTTTTATATGAAGCCCACATGCCGAGACATAGGTTTTTGTATTTTTTATCGACTTGTTTTCTTTTGTGGATGAACTAGCAAGAAGGGAAAATAGGTGTGGGTAGCATTATTGGCGGTGTGAGTAATGTGTCAGCGGGTCCCTTTAATTTCGGTTTCACTAGAAAGGAGTTGAGTTAATAATAATATTGTTCACTTGTTCGGTTTTTATTGTTCTCTGGTTTTGTGCACATGTACATAATGTATACACAGGCGGTCTCGGCCTCGTGGTTGACGTATATTTTAATGCTCATAAAATTAAGAGATATATGATTACCATGTCTTCATATTCATAAAGATGAGAATGATGACAGGGAAAGAAAAAAGGGAAAAATAGGAACACGTGGACAGATCAAAGTGTAGTAATAATGCAGTCGTAGTCATAACACAGAATAAGTGAGCATAAAAGAGAACAACTTGATTCGTCTGTCGGCACCTCTTCAAATTACCGAAGAAATCATCATCAACAGCATACCGAAAGTCAAGTCCTTTTTTGCATTTTGCCTTGCAAACAGATACGCGAGGAGAGAACCATAAAGTCATCGAATTAGTAGCAAGGGTTTAAATAAGCCTCATTAAACTTCTTCCTTTTTCTTAGGGAATGAATGTACACATCACAATACTAATAAGTGAATGCAAAAAAAAGAGTAGAAGAATAGAAACCAAGTGCCTCGATTTTACAAGGAGCTCTATGAAAAATGGAAGTCAAGTCAACGAACAGGGCTCGGAGTCGAAGCCGACGGCAAATTGCTGTGATGACAGAGAGCTAAAAACGCAGCTGTTGTGAGTTAACATTTCAAACGATTAACGCGAACATGTTGACGGCAATGTTTCCGTTGAGAAAATATCACCCAAGCAGGCAGCCAAAATATACATACATGCATGTATGCCTTCCTACACACAGGCGTGACTACAGGGTGTACCAAGAGCCACACAAAGTTTTTTCGTAGGTACCATCTCTACCGAACCATCTTAAGACAAAGGAGAATATTATGTGCTTTCCATATGTAACGTACGCTTCCAAAATTCTTTTTCACGTTTTCAAAACCAATCCTCCAACTTTTTTTTCGAGAATGGAGATTTCTCTGGTTCAGTCTGAACAAGTTTGTCTAAACTATATATATACATACATACATGTTGGAATCCATTTCGAGCAAATGGAATTCCTACTAGTTTTCTAAAATATCAGTGGGATTTAATGCGACACATTTGCATGGGCACCATAAAATTAAATGTGTGCCCTACGAGTAGAACGAGTATGAACCGTTTAGAAAGGATCAATACAAATAGTTAGAAACGTATTCTTATCGGAACGCTTTATGCTTTCTTAGTTCTCAAAATGAGAACATGGAGAAGGGAGTAAATTGAATGAGTTTTATTATAAAAATTCCAATAGCTCTCGTAAAGATCTAGAGAACAGTATTTTATAAGATGTAAATTTAGTCTGGAAGAAAATTACATTGATGCCATATTTTACCATGGAACCATAGGCATAAAAGTATAAACTCCAGTATTGCATGCTCAGGACATTTTCTTATAATGAGTTTAATGATCAACAAAGTGAAAAAGTTTTCCTGCTCTCATATCCTCTCCATTTTACCCCCTTCTTCACCAAAATACTTGGTAAAATAGGATTTTTTTGTGTCCTCCTTTGCTCTGATTCCACAAAATATATATGTATAGCCATTACATAACCGCATCGCCGCATTGCTAATGATGAGCTGACATACCAGCACCAGTGTGTCTATTTCAAGATAAGAAAATGTTCCAAGTAAAAGTAATGGAAACCAAACATCAGTCAACAAGATTTAAAAATTGTTCACTCCCATGCATATATACACTTATCCAATCCACATTGGATTTGTGCATACGTTTTACATCGAACCATGACTTTTATTTGTTCTTCCGTTGTCCGCACACATGCACGCATCCATACCAAACAAGCTTCTTAACCAACCAACCGCCTATTTCAAGCTGTCTACACGTAATCTGCAGTTAAATATAAATGACACACATGATCGTTTTTTTCTTCTTCTTCAGCTCCTGTTTTACATTCCTGAAAGACAACAAGTCGGCATATCGTTCTATTTTTTTCTTGCTTCTCAGAAGAGTAGCAGCTTCTTAGCTTTTGACATAAGTTCGTCTATATAAATGCTCATTACTCTCTATTTCGACACGTTATCTCTGAGTAAAAAATACTTGTGTTTGAATACCAGAAACAGAACTTGTTTGACTGTGTGTCTCTTGATTTTGTGGTAGCATTACACAGTTTTCATTTTTATTCTCACAAGACTTTTTTTTAAACAAACGACGAGTTTTCTGACACTCATTTTGTCAGCTTTTAATAAGTATGCCTTCACTCTAAAGAGAGAGGTTTTTTTTAAAGAAGATGGAGAGACAGAGGACGAGGAGATACCGTCGTCGTTCGTTACGCTATTTTAACATTTGCATCCTGACTTCAAATATGCGTATATATTTTTTTTTCTAAATTGTCATGATTAGGTGCATATTTTCGCAATGTTATTATTTAGCGCAGTCTTTTGCTCATATGATAAAATAGTAAGCAAATTTTAGTTTGGCATTGACGGTAAACCTTTTTTTTTGCACGTTATCACATTAACACAATTTAAATGAGGGTATTACTATTTCCGCCGTCGGTTTTTAACACTTTTTTATGATGAGCGAAAAAAAATGTGATGCGACGGCACATGGTGAAATAAAAAATGAAAGTGAGGTAGAAAGAAGGCCATTAGCCATTCATTTTAATTTAAGCCAGATTTGAGGTAGATATTTTCTCTACAAACGTAGGTAACTTGTGGTTTTACTAAAGTGGAATCTTGTGATTTTGAATTCGGTTGAATTTGCAATTATTTCAAGTTTATTTTTTGTGTAAGATCTTGAATAATTGATGATTATTTTCAATGAAAAAGGACAATCCTGTATTTGCCACTATTTAAATAAAATCTTGGCAAGGTCAGGTAAAACTGCGTTTGAATTACCGAATTCAACAGAACAGATCCAAGAAAATAAATGATAAGTGAAGAGAGGTGAGGATGAGCAAAGTTTAGAACAAGAGAAAAAAAAAATTAATCACAGGTTGGCTGCATGGTTCATTTTAGACAGAGAGCGGCTCTCTGGTTGAATAACAATGTTTTGAAATGTCGGATGCATAGAAATTGGTAGAAAATGAAAAGGCAGTAAATGAGAAGATTGTTCACTTATGTAGAAAATCTTTTCTTTTGTATGCAAGCATGGTTTTTTGTTGTTGAAGCAGAAGTAGTGTAGTGGTAGGGTCGCGTGAAGAAGGCAAAGTAATTGCCGATTTTCTTGTTCGTAAAGTCTTCAATTGGGGGAAAAACCGCTCACCAAATCAGAATACAATGCGCGTGTGTAAGTACACGTATAAATGTTATATATACGTCTCTCGATCTCCCTCTGTATACTATACTTAAAGTTTAGATGATACATAAATATACACTAGCATTTTATCATTATGTAATATTGTGTGGCTGGCTTTTAAAGGAGCAAGCAAAAGTGTACAGAGAATTGATGAAGAAGAATATATAGAAAATTGGTACCTCTTTTCTCAATATTTTCAATCTATCTTTTACTACTGTTGCACCGCACCACCACCACCACACTGCAATGAATCGAGCAAGATGAAGTGAAGTCGGCAAAAGAGTGTATTAAAAGGGAGCGATCCCCATTATGTAATATACATATCTGTTTAACGCTCTAATACATGTAATTAGAGTTTTCCTCTGATCCGCTAACTTCTCTACGCAATCTACAAGAAGACACCGAACAAACTGATCATGATGAAGGCCTGTTTTATAGAAGCTGCTGTTATTTTTGTTACCTTTCCTTTACTTTTATTTTACTATAAAAAGAATTTTTCGGAATCGGCTTTTTTTCAGGAGGCCTCACCACCTCTCAACATTACCATAACATAAAAAAGAGGAATGGCAATAAGGCATCATCATAATCCGCCTCACTCATTTACCCATATAATATGCATGTTAGAAATTATACTTTTTTTCGATGTTATTGTATGTCTTTGCGCCAGCGTCGGTGCTACCAAAGAATTAGTCGTAATGAGAGTTAAGTTGAGCCACTCAACAATAACAGGGAACAATGAATAGATGATATAACCTTTCCTTAACACTTTGCATTCTGACCTTCCCCCAATAATGTAGGGAATGATGATAATATATATGCGCTCATAAAAGTATGCATGTGTACTTATGTGGAAACTAACTTTTATGAATGACTTCTGTTGTCGGAATCTTTAAAAGGGAATGGAGAATTTGAGTATTAATTTGAATTGCTCCCGCTTTTTATTTTGGAATTCATTCGTGCATACACTACATAATGCGCTTCCTCGCACATATACATAATATTGTATCCTTTTACCTCTATCTCTCTTTCTCTCGCCTGCTTTATTGTTATTTTGAATTTAATTTTAGTTCATGTCGCCAACTGAATCCAATCCTTTATTCATTCTTCTTGTCTTTCTACTTATTACACATGCATAACACGACGACATGGTACTCGTCGACTCGACTACTGGAAAATGATCATGGACTATTCATGACCGGTTAGCAATAAGCAGGAGTCGACTTGTTGACTGTAATTTTGATGAGAGCCGATCCGAAAAAACATGCATTTCTTCTCGTAATGATAAAAATTATAATAATACCAGATACAAGTACTCCATCCATCCCTTTTTTGACTAGACAATGTCAGCAGTGGGTGGATTGGATTAGTAGTGAATTGAACATTAGTTGAGTGTAGATATGATTACGTTATATGTGAGCATGACGTGGATTATTGCTCTTATTCCAAAACGGGTGACCAAACCAGAAATAAAAAAATGTGTGTGATTTGAGTAAGAAAATTAAATTATATGATATATGTAGAATGTTAGTACACAGTATGTATCAGGTGAAGGTATATAAACCGCAATTTTTTTTTTGAAAATGGGCAAAAGATAAAAATGCCCGTTTTCGGTCGGGATAATTTGTACAGGAAATCCATGATAGCCATTGCAGTTTTACCCTCACAGAATTTCTCCCAATAATGGGTCCATATAAAAATATTAATAATAGTGAATAGTAATAAATATTTTCGGGTTTTTTATTATATCTTTACTTGTTTTGTGGTGTTATCATCATATCAACTATTTATTAACTCTGTATAGTTATAGTGGTGACTTTTATTGCTGTTACATGACACCGACCTTCCATGTATATATAGTTCACATTGACCATGCATGCATTGAAGTCCTAGAAAAAAGTAAAAGCAAATAAATGTAACATGGTTTCAAATGCTAAAGTAGTATAGTGAAGTGTAAGCTTGCACGTTTGTATCTATATATGTATATAATATATTAGGGTTATTGTTACATAAAGGCTCTTGTTCCCTCCCGTTTAGAGTGCTTTTGCTTAGTCGAGTGGTTAATATGGTCTCTTAAAAATCATTTGTCACACTATCACCAACCACACGAAAAGAAGTGTCTCTTGAACAAAACACAGTATAGATAGATGACTGCCATATATTTCGTATAACGGCTATTTCTACTTTCATTACGATAAAGTATTTCTAGAAACTCGTGCTTCCCAGCTGGACTTGTGTATATCAGTTACGCATCATTATACCCACTCGTGTGTTTCTTGTCACCAGTATCATTATCGATATTATTATTACTATTCTCCAGCATCAAATTAAATGGAAGGGGAGAAGTGGAAATTATATTTGGGTTATTTAACATTGTCTTTGTAATGTACGGTTACCTTGGCGTATTCTAATATATCCGGTAGTCTGGTAGTGCAAAACTTTCAACAATGCACTAATAAATGTCCTTTGAAGACGTTGACTGCATAAAAGGATGAACCATCTTTATCTTGAGAGATTTTTAGTTGTGATACTTTCTTCGCTATAGCCTGTGAGTACAAAGCAGTTGAAAAGTGAAAGCATCATCATCATAAAACCGGTCGTGTACTTTATAGTTTCCTAAAACTTACTTGTTTCATGATCATGTTGAGGGTACGTTTTTGACATGTGTTAGTATTTCTGAGTAAATGGAAACGTGATGATGACGGTCATGGTGATTGGATTGTGTGTGTGGCATTGACTTTTTTCTTGTGTTTCTCCCTCACAGAATGTACATTCATTTATTATTGCACAAGTTGGAATGAAACAATAGGGTGTTTGATAGATGGGTATATGTGGCATTGTGTTTACCGAATTATTTTGCGCTTGTATGTATGTATGTATGTATCATTCTAGTAACTACTACTCGTCTCGATTTCAGAGAGATGAAAATAGGATCTTCTAAGCAGTTCTCTTCTATTCACTCACACACAAAATTCCAATTACAATTGGAATTTATATATCCTCTAACCCATTTGGCTTTACGAGAAACCGTTTATCCCAATATTGACTTTTTCCACCTCGTTGACTGCTTCTTTTCGATTATCTTGTGATATTTCATCGTTTCTGAGTAATGTGTAGTAGAAACATATAATGTGTTTACAGCTACAGAATCCAAAGAGTGATTTTTTTTATCAACAGCCACTTGATTCTACAGCGGTTTTGGTACTTTCAGCTCCTTTCTTCTCATGATGTGAATTTAGCGCGCGTGCTTTTGCAATTCACTTTTGGATGGATGAACATTTCCAAAAGTTGGTTGCAGTGTTGAGGGAAAGGACAAGGCAGAAATAGATACGGTATTAAATGGCTTTCACCAACTGAACAGATTTTTAGGATGATGAAAAAGCAGAAGGTACATAAAAATAAATAGAGTACAATTTCCTCAGACAGGAGATAGATTTTATAATACATACATAGCCCATAAGTTTACCCATATCCATTGAATGGAGTATATTTATGTATAAATTTTATTGCATTTTTCAACTCCCATTTTTATTAGTATTTATTCAAACGTACTTTGCCAAATTCGACTTTGGTTAAGAATTATGGTTGAGTTGAATGTATTGTTATTGTTGTCGTTAGTCATAAGAAACCATAGTATGGCATGGGTGGTACCCACTTGTGAAAATTTTCCAAATATGAAATTAATTAAGAGGAAATGAAATTACATTCGTTTGGCCTGTCAAATCGAACTGAGTATTGTTTTATACGGTGCATCCTCCAAAACAAAATAAAGTCAATTGAATTTGGCAACCTGTGAATATTTCCAAGATTATTAAAACTAATCAGGTTTTCTCGTATTCATGCATTATGTATATTATTATTCTTCTATTTGTTTGTATTGAGTTGGGAGAAAAGCAGTTGATTTTCATAATTACTCTACTATACTAACTAACCGGCAATGATATGAAAAAGTAAAGGAGGGAGAGAGGAAAGGAAAAAAGATCAATAGGGTTTCACCTCCTTTCAATTTAGCCAAAAACAAACATTTCGTGTCTCCTTCCCTAATTTTCAATTTACTTTCCTGTTGATTGTATTCAGAGATAGATTGTGGTGGTGGGTGGGTCCCTCGCATAGATGAATTTAATTACCACCCAGGTGTTTGTTTTTCAACGGAGGAACTTCTAAGCTGCAATGGTATCTCATGTATTATAAACATCGCAAGTTTGGTTATCATCACAACAATCATCAATCTGTTTACTTACTAGTTCATTTGAATATTGGGCCCATAATTGTGCAATAATAAACCGATATGGCGACATTACATTCTATATTATGTATGAAACTCTTTACCTTTTGTACTTAACTACTTGAATTTCGTCTACACAACAGCCTCGTGTTCATATTGCCAGACAGAATATGTATGAGTGTATTTAAACTTTATTGATGCTCTTAATTACACTAAATTGCTGGATATAATAGGTACCTACGTCGGTCTTTAGCAAAGTTTAAATTTTAGCAGGCGGAAAATTCCACGGAAGCTAAAAATTTAATAAAAATCCTTCCAATTGTCAATAATATTTTCAAATGACAACCATCACTTTCGCAAATAGGATTAATGACGTGTTCTTAACGTAGGGAAATATTTTAAAAGTAAAAGCCACTTATCATCATCATACATGCGCACTGTGTATATTTTATTGGTCGAAGGCGAATGTGTTAATCTATTCATGGCACTGGTTTGCTGTAATACGGTGTAGTTCAGTAGGAGCAATCTAACATGTACCTACATATTTGCATACTAAAATATATGAACATGTAATTTATGCAATGTACTTTTTACTACAGCCTTTTGGTTGAACTTGAATTGTAACTATAAACTTGAGTCAACAAATTCATTATCAAAAACAGAACGCTTGTTATTTATGTTATATCGTTCGTGTGTGTTGTTGTTGTGGGTCTGTGTGTGTGAGTGATGTGATGTGTGTGTGTCTGTCTGTTTGAGGTTGTCGGCTTCCTTATTAAAGTGTGAAGACCATGTCTTCGAATCTTACAGATTGATGATGTCTGTGAGAAATGGAGGAGTGAGCAGGCACATCATACAGGGAACTGTCAATCAAATTTTCTAAGCGAAGGCAAATTTATTCTAATTGCATGCATCTATGTATCCATCTATAATCTTTATATTTCGTATCATGTATATCCGAACAATAGATCGTGAGCATAAAAAGTATAAGAATAAAAATGGGTGCGAGTATAAACTATAATACCATGTTACCAGCAACAGTCAAAAGTTTTACTTCTGTTTTGTATACAGCACAACTGTACGAATGAAACAAAATGAAGAAGCGCAACATGATTACTTTTTTATGCACAGTGCTTCTTTATTGTCTTAACCTTTCGTGTTATTCTCTAAAATTCAATTCACCAAATTACTCTTCATTAAACTTGTGATAAACGCATTATATTTTTGCACAAAGTCGTCACCGTAAACAGAGTCGATGAAGTTTTCATCACTTTGTAATAAATTTTTAACTTTAAATAGCTACACTTCGTTTGAAGCAGTACTACGCTGAAAACTATAGCTGCCTGCCACCACCCGCGGCAATATAAAGAAGTAATTACAACATGTGCATATTACAACATAAAGCAGACTCACGAGCGAATCAAAGAAGAAAATGTATGGTGAAAATTATTATCAAGACTATAATTATCATTTAGACTGAAGTAATGAGGTAAAATCGCCTACACACAGAGAGAGCTAAATACAGTAAGAAAGAAGACTTCCGCTCCTTTGTCGCTCTCCAGCTTTGTTAGTTGTTCAAATTATTATTGTAGTGCTGGCAAAACATTGTTACATGGGGTAGTACTATTATATGCACAAGAAGTTCAGGCCAACACAGAAACTCAGCTTTGAGTTTTTATACATCCTCACTCTACCCCTAAAAAATCTTTTGGTTCAGTTGGTGAATTTTAATGCCTCCACCAGTCTTCCCATAGGTGTTGATGAGTGAGTGGGTTATACCATACCTATAGAAAAGTGATAGAAATAAAAAATATGTTCATGTAATATGCAATGCCACAACAGTCCAGGCGGTTCTTTTCTCATTAAATATATCACTTTGATGACTGAACAGCCTGTTTAGCAGCTCAAGCAGAGCTACAATGACTGACTGAATACATACTTATTATGGTACACATTACATTACACACATACTCACACACATATAATTTTTCAGTTTAGCAAAAATACAACATCATCATCATCACCACCACCACGAAAGCACTACTGACTACTTTGAAAATAATACAACCACCTCTTCTACTCCTTTGCTCCTTATTTATTCAAGTTTAACTTACAACACATACGGTGTAAGCTGTTTAAATGTAATAGAGAGCGAATTCATCATTCAAGCTGTGAGCAAGTCTCATGCAATGCTATTACTTCAAAATGCGAAAACCAGTTGGGCGTCACCCCTCCTGTTACACATTACCTACTACATTACATTCACGTAAGAAAAAGTATGTGGAAGGATTTTTATTTTCAGTGTCTACTCAACTGATGATGTGTGTAGAATTATTGTTACAAGTCTGAAACAAAGTTCATAAGCACATTGTTTGTGCTGACTGACTGCCAACTGCAGAAAAATAAAGGAATCGTATACCAGGCAGAAAAAAGGGAAATGAAATGAGCCCTTGGCATTTGCTTCCTATTTTATACATTGCCCCTTTATGTTTTTGGCATTTTACTTAATTACTCCTGAAAAAGAGAACACAAGTCGACTCACACGCAACGTGTTTATGAGCGAAAATGTTCATTACATGCTTAGACTGTAACACAGGGAACTTTTTTTTTTACCTGGATGGATGGTTGGATGAAGCAATCCTGCTTGAAAATGAATAGTGGGCAGGATGGTATGATGACGATCTATTTAAGTGATATTATTATATCATATTCGTACTATGTAGCAAAACTAGGGGTAAAACTTGATAAAGAGTATTTTAACTAGTGTACTTACATTCTTTTTAAGTGGCTGACTGGAGGAGCGAGTACTAAGAAGGACTGTCATGTCCACACCTGTTAGCCTAAATGAATTATGTGAGACAATGAATTATTCTCTCATAATTATCATCATTCTCATCTGGAATTTTTTAGCATGACGATAGACGATACAACCATTTAACCTGTAATATATGTAACTTGGGTTCATTGTATACAATTATACATGTATAAACATGCGTGGAATGATGATCGGAACGATACGATAGAAGGAATTTTTCTTTTGCCTAAAAATAATAGACTCCATTAAAAAGCTTTGTACGGATTTTTCATTCAAGTGGTCTGACTTGACGTGCTACTACTACTTACTTTAACATTGGCTTTAGTTATTCAATGAAAAATGGAAATGCATTTGAATGGTTCGTATCTCGCTTAAATTTGACGTCCATCACACCGACGACGTCGCAGTATAAAACGATTTGATACTGAAAAGGTCCATAAATACGTAATATAAAATCGTCTCACATTTCTCCATCATCATCGTTACGATCAAAGTAGTTATCATCATCACTTACATGCATACTTCAGCCATATTTTTCATATTTAATTACACTTCCATTTAAAGTTTACCTCTCCATCTTCTTCTACTGCCCAAAAGAAGAGAGAGAGAGATAATGAGATAAAAGATTTTTTATTGTGGTCAGCAAACACATTTTCGTGGATACACAAGAAAGGAAAATATAATTATTTTTTGCACGAATATATGTTTATACGTATTATTACGTTTATGTTATCTAACAAAAGGATAATGATAATATTCTGGTATGTCATTTAAGATTTTCAGAAAAGTACGAAATTTTCCTCAAGATAGTGATATTATTATGACCTTGCACAGTAGCTCAACTACTACATCGATGAAAATGATAACAATGTTCTTGTCTATTTTTTTCTTGCTGTCTGTTCATTACCCAATTTTCCCAGTCAGTGAGTTTGCAACTCATTCACTGCTTTGAATAAAATAAATGAATAACCTTCTCAAACTAAATTATATTTTCTTGTGTACAATCGAATAAATATATGAACATAAATATCAGTTTGTTTGAACACAACTTGATATTACATGTGTTTGCTCGCTCTCTACAGAAAAAATCACGGTCCATATTATTCTATTGAACACACACACACACACATCATTCCCATATTTCTTCTACCACACCACATACCTCAAAATTTATGGTTCATATCTAATCAATATCAGTAGAAAAAAATATGTTATCTTTTCCCATTTTATTCTGTCATACAGACATGCCCAATATAATACTATCACTATTTTTCTAATTCTAAATGTTGTCTCATCCAATTTCATAAAATATTTGAATTTACTACTACTGTTCCGTCAGATAAATTTCCTTTCACTACACAAAAGTACATATATATCTGAGTGGCATATGAAACATGTACATGTAACCATCATAAGGAAATGAGAGCAAAAATCCCATTTCATTCACTCTCCACAGAGAGAAAAGTCTGCAGTGGTGACGGTAAGTTAGAAAGAGTGTATTATATGGGCTTCAGGGGACACATCGTTTTGACGAGGAAGGCACACAAGTGAAAATACACAAGATCAGCAGCAGCTAACATAGACAACATCAAGTACAAGTACAACAACAAACTACATGGCAAACATTAGCAAGAGCACACAAAGTAAAGAGCAAACGCAAGCTCGTAAATTGCCTCATAGATTGCATCTCTTGGTGCGTTTATGTGCGAATGCATACCAAGAAGGCAAACAGGCGTTGATGATGCATGATGTCTTGAATGCTTGACGCCTTTTCGGTTTCATCTCTCCCTCGTTTATGTGAAACATGCATGTATGTTTAGGAATATTACAAAATTGTGCATTTGGTGTACCAAATAAGTAAACAGTGATGCCTGCATGTTCCCCTACAGTACTTAAAGGAAGTGCCATTATTCAGACTCTTCTCTAGTAAATCACAGCGATGATGATCATGATGACGATCATGATGATATGCCATACCACAAGTCCAGTCATGATCATATTATGCTTGTTTTAGTAGTTTGTATATTATGTTGCGCTCACTAGAACACAAGATAGATTTACAGTTTTCTACTGCTTGACATGTCATTTCTGTCCCATTATTCTTTTCTGGATACATGGACTACAAGAGTAACTAATATCAAAGTTTTTTGTCGTTTCGCTTTTTAGCTCCTTTTGTTATCCTGGAGAACCTGCTTAGAGAGTAATTCCATCTGTTTTGTAGCTATATAAAAATGAATACATATAGTGTAGAAAATCCTGAGTCATGAATATAGTGTCATTTACTTTTGGCTGGTTGCATTTTTCATTTAAAAATTAACCATGTTCAATTAACTTTCTCACACCATTACGCACGTATAGCTTATTATAATTGTACAAAGCACATATTTCCACCTAAACAGGAGGATGTCGAACGATTCTCACAAATGAAAGTATGTAAATCATTCCATGACAAATTTTCAACTTGACAGAATGACTGGCAAAAATGTATTCTAATTAAACTTTGCCTCATAAAAAAATCTTTGTGCTTTACTTTAAACTAATTCCGTGAATTTTTGCATGAACACACACAAGTAGATCTGACATTACTAACAGCAATAGTATAGCTCATCCGTAAACAAACAAAAGGTGTTTCCAATATTTCAACCTATTTTGATTAAGTTTTTGCAAATTTACTGACAAGTCAAATAAATATATTTCTATAGATTGACTGACTATCAGGCAATCTGCCCTTTTGACTTATCTCATTATCTGTTGGCCACATCATCACCTTAAGTATTTAGAGCATTTAGCCATCATCACCATTCGACCCATTCGTCAAACGGCAATTCATCCCAAAATTAATATTTTATGAGGAACACTTCACGCGGAAACAGTCTTCACCATACACAACTGCTGTTTCTTTATCTCATCGTCATGGATATTAGCAATATACATGTGTGCGTGCATCTAAAAGTACAAAAACTAAATGAAGTTTCAGTCGTCAGTCGTACTACATAATTAATCCGAAGGATTCACACAAGCTTCCCAAAGATACGCCTCTACACTTCTTTTTGTCCTGTGACAACTTTCTAATAATATACCACCGCCAAAAGTAAATATTATTATTTCTTTTTTGAATTTATTCCCTATCATCATCATCAGAGGAAAATCCTGCGATAATAATAATACTGATATATGTTGTATGTGGCACTGGCACGTATCATCGTAGTTTACTTATTTATTCATTGGCATGAAATTTTAAGTCTGACCAAACATTAAAATTTTCAATCCCATACACCATATCACAGAGATAGAGTAATTTGAATTAGGTATACAATGACGTTCTTAGAATTACTTACGAAAGGGTTATAAACAAGAGGCTAATATATTTATAATTTGTCCACAATGCGGTGCTGAAATGTTTATGAGGTTAAAGAAGTAGGGAAATAAGCTATGTGTCTACAGGACAATTTGGATAATAATTGTGTAAATAATGTGAGAAAAATAAATATAATTTAACTGATAAACCGTTACGCATGCGAATATTTGTGGCTGTCATCAGAACATTTTACAAAAAAAACAATTAGCTTTAACTGATTTTTATTTGGGATCTGAAGGCATACATATAATTACATATTGTGTTGGAGAATGGTAAAAGGTTCATAAAACGAGAGAAAGAGAGGAAGCGAATCGTTAAAAGCTGAAGAGTTGATGATGACTTGTTGGCACACAGCTCAATAAAACGTATGTCTAAATGTGTCGTTTTTCATTTAGCATCAAGAGAATATTATTGACTTACAAAAGAGTGGGAGTGAGAGATGTCTCTTAACTAAACTGTTCCAGTTATGAAAACAGGAAACATTATTATTATTTGATGGATAATTTTTGGAAGCTGTTGTCCAAATCGTAATATTATTTTTAAGTAATTTGGTTACATATGAACCGTAACCTAATATTTAGATTGCTTACTGTCAACTAAAGTTTACTATAGCGCGTTACTCATATAAACATACAAACGCCCCTCTATACGTTCCTATTTGTTGGCATACATAAATATTCTTATTCATAAATCTCATTTTGTCGACAAAGCTAGCGAAAGGCGAAAGGAAACAGAATATTAGTATCAGTGTCAAAAACCTCTTCTATTACATATATTTCATACTAAGCAAGGGTATTACAGTTGTAAATCTGACTCCATGGTATGTCAACTGACTAATGAGTTTGTTTAAGAGATCATGTCAACCTCAGTTTATGAGCACTAAGTAAGCAAAGGGGAACCCCTCAAAAATTTACTCTCTCTTTCTATCAGCTCAACAGCAAGACATTAAAAGATTATTTTTACGAGGAGTGAATGATAACAAATTGGTTTCTGGGTAATAACACCGAAAACTAAATGCTTGCTATACATATATGTAAAATCAAATGAATAGGAATTCCACAAAAGCATTGTATACTGCAGCAGTCAAAATAATTATTTAAAACTAGAATTTATGGGAATTCGTTTACAAAACGCACATACTTGTATAGCCATGGAAAAATCCCAATTAATGGAAGTGTTCTATATTATCTTTTTATGTATAATTATGAAATTTTGGTCAACAAAAATAAAACAAAAATCCATTCATATTTTAAACAGCATTTTCTTTATGTGATAAATGACGTTTACCTACTCCAGTTCTTACTAGCAACATGTTTAATTATAAACCAATATGACCAAAAAAATATTACGTAAATTCAGTGAGAACTTCCTTTAAAACAATAGATTCTTTGTTAGACGAAATACACAGATGCATTCCCACAAAGTAAAAACACATTGACAGTGAAGGAAATGAGGAAAAGGTAGCAAATCTATTTAACCATTAAAAGGTTCTTTTTATA